>MU385912.1:0-191172 GCA_022497145.1 Rostrohypoxylon terebratum | reverse complement strand
AATAAGTGATGATAACCTCTTTGCAGGATTCCTGCCTGACCTGTATGCGACCTGGCTGCCAACTGTATCTTGGCATCCAGTCCCCGTGTGACAGATTTGCTGGCCGAAGCGCTTCTATCTCTGAACGGAGGTTTCGACAGGTATCGTGAGTATTCCGCAATAGTACCGACTAATATACCTACTAGGCAAACATAGGTAAGATTCGTCAAAGCATCTGTGCAATTGATATGCCAGCCCAGAGTAGAGAGACGTCCTATTTGCGTAGGATCTCCTTATATTCCGGCAAATCCCACTTAACGTTCTCTCTGAGCAACCACTCCCCAATAACATTCAACCTCATAAAAGCGATTATCCAGACAACGAAATTCATGATACTAATACCCAAAGCTGTCGTCGGCATCAATTTATTCCAGATACCCGAATCCTCCGATACCCCTTTCTGTACTTGGTCCATGAAGGGTCGGAACCGTTGTTCGTACGCTTTCAAAGCGGCCGTTAGGCCGTCCTTGATGTCGACTCCATCCTTGCAATGCCTCCCGATTTCGCCGGCGAGGACATACGCACCAACGATAGCGGATGTAGTCCCCATCCCCGTATTCGCCGACGGGCAGTACGCAGCGTCACCAAGAAGCGTCACGCGCCCCCGAGACCAAGAGTCTAACTTGACGAGGCCCATGCGTTCAAGGTAGAAATCGTCGGTTTTATTCATAGCCTCGATAGCCTCCCCTGTCTCCCACCCCGCACCTTGGAAAATCCCCGTTAGCGCCGCCCGTTCCTCCTTTGTGTCTCCTCGACGTGCATTCTTTAGCCGTTCGGAGTCATTCGTACACATGAGGTAGACTTGTATCTGGTCTGGGCGATGTCTTCGTAACATCATAGCACGCCGGCCTGGAGCGACGTACGCGGTAGCGAGATATTCCTCCCCTTCCTTGATCGGCCGGGGAATTGTGAAGTACGCGATGTACACATCCTTTAGAGGAACGAAGCCGTCATCCGTGTTCGAACCGAGCATCATCTTACGGGTTTTCGATCCTACGCCATCAGCACCGACCAAGAGATCGTATTTTTCGGTCTCGCCGCTCAATAGCCGAACCTCGATACCGTCGTCCATCTCCTTAAAGCTTTCGATCGATGTCCCGAAGACGTATCTGGTGCGATCTTCCGTGCGATGCGCATACAGCAGGCGGCAGAGATCCCCTCTCATGATTTCCCAGTCGGTGGTGAAGCTCTGCAGCCCCTTGCCCGACCTATTGGCTGGGAACAAGGCTTGTCGCTTGCCTGAGCTATTCACCACCTGAAAACCCTGTTCCGGCGCACTTTTGGAGCGGAAAGCTTGCTCGAGGCCCATTCGCTTCAATGCTTCGATACCGTGGCCGTGTAGATCGACCTGGAGGCCCGTGGTACGCAAGCTGGGAAACCGCTCGACGATAGTGACATAGTGACCTAGCTTGCCTAGCCAAAAGGCTAAGGCGTTACCGGCTATGCCTCCGCCGCTGATGAGGACCTTCATTCGTGTCATAATTAAGATGGTTGTTCGATAATGGCTGAGTCCTGTTCTAGTGAAAGCTTTCGAGATCCGGCTTATTAAATAGCATCTCAGAGGTATTGTGAGGGCAAGAGCGACCGTTTATCTCCGGAACGTGTGTGACCGTCATCTCGGCCGATTAAAGTGGATCTTTTCGGTTCCGGCGGACTCCTAAAGATCGCGGACATAACACTTGAAAGGTTCCTAGTAGGCAGTTCACAAAGGCCAGTTTCGTCTGCCTTGAAATTTCCTCTGACTATCCAATTATATATATTAGAGGGCGACAGTTTAAGAAAAGTCGGTTGCTCCCGAAAAGAAAAAATCCAAGTCGAAGTCGAGGTTCAGTCCGTAGTCTCCTTGCGCGCCGCTGAGGCTTATCGGTGTGAGGCCTGCAGTAGGTCCTGGAGAAGGCATGGTTCCGGTTCGCGCTTGCAATATGTCATAACACAGCTCAAGGCTGTCTTTTGCGCTTTGCGCAACTTTCAAATCGCACGAAACGCCCTCTTCCATGGCTTCCGCCTGGGCCAGAATCATGCTCAAGAACATGGGTCCCTTAACATTGGTCTCGCCTCGCCGTATTCTCTCGATGGATAATTCATTCATGTCTTGTACAGCTTTTTTGAGAAGATGTATATACTGAGGGTTGCGATGCAAGGTTCCGTCAGTGCGCTGCGCCTCAAGTTGGGCGATAAGCTCACGCGTGATTACTGTTAGAGAAAACCTAATACCTTCCCTAAACATACCTCCGCCGAGGGCCATAAGGCGGGAGAACCCCTCGTCTGGCTCGGGTGAAATGATGGACAGAGCTGAATCTAGGCCAACTTTAAGCGAATAGTAGAACAGCGGGTTCGTCCGTGCTTCGCCGGCGAACGGGCAGTGCAATGGGATCAAGAATCGACGAACTAGGTAATCAAGCAGGTTACGGTGGAACGGCGTCGCACCAGATTGCTCGTTCTCCCGCATGAAGGCATTGCACGTCCGATATTGGTCAGTGATCTCCGAGCTCAACGCTAGGGCATCTAGATAAGAAAGTTCGGTGTGTAGGCCGTTTAGAAGATGGAGGATGCGAAGACGAGTTGGTAGCAAACCAAATAAAGCAAGCTGAATCGAGGTTGTGGTGTAAGTACTCTTAGGGTGGGGCTGGATTGTCGTAGTCGACTCGTCCATCTCATCATCATTCAAGTTGGAAGGCGCCTCGGTGTCGAAATCGTCAAACGAAATCCTAGGCGGCATAGCTGTATCCAAAGAAGATTGAACGGTTATTTCGAGAACGGTAGCCCATAATCTTCTTCGAATCTCTGCTTGCAACACCGGCATCGTTGGTAAGTGTTTGGGGTCACGATGCAGGCCTATTTGCATGGAGAGATGCATAAGCGATCCCGAAGAAATCCATACTAAGTCGCCGCCAATTGAGAAGACCTGACGTGCTAGGATGGTGAGACAGTAGATTTGAACCCCAGTGACATTCAACCGGTCTTTCTCCAGAGGTCCAGCGAGCCATGTCTGTGCGGCGTAAATGTAATGATTTACCGTCTGTCGAAATCCGGAATTGCTCTCCGTGTATTCAGATAAACTTGATCCTAACCCGATGACAAGAAGCACCTTGAGACGCGTTTGTATCGTGACACTTTCGGGTTGGTCCCAATACCTTTGGTACTCAGACATGAACGTGGGTTCATGAAGTATACGATACGTCGACTCGAATGACTTGAAGTATATAGCTACTGACCTGTCTGCTACTTCACGAGGAGGAGGCTCCAAATCAAACTCCGGACGAGAAAGCCATCTACTAGGTCGCCCGGCCTTTGTGTAGCGGGCCATGGCTTTGCATTTCTGAAGTAGGTCCCAGATCCGGGCATACAATTTGCCAAGTTCGGTGTCTTGGGGTGGATCTTCGTTTCTGCTATTAGCAGCCCCCATGTAGCAATTGACGATGGGTGCAAACTTTCATCGTCAGTACGAATCAGAACGGGAGGGTTCGCACGGGCCATACCTCTTGAGCCGTGCCTATCCGGAGGCTCCATCCCAACATTCTCGTTTTATTTAATACTATTTGCGAGCCCCGTAGTCCCAGTTGCCGTGCCAGAATCTCTCGACTAGATTCGGCTAAGCTGTTAATAGGACTAGACGCTGATGATTTTTCAAGTCCAACACCTAGTTTCAGGATGTCTATGAGACCTGGTTCTACATCTTGGGTAGGATTAGATGGTTGGAGGTCGATGCGACCAACAAGAGGTGGACTGGCATTGTGGCCTATTCCGCTCACTGGTTCTCCTGGCAATGGCGACGGCGATATGTCTTCTGTTATTTGAAGTCCAGACCGAGGAATATCATGTTCCGTAATTAAACCGTTGTCTCTATCAGGATTGAGCTGCTGATTCTGTGTTACAGGAGAGTGCGCATGAGCTGGCTTGCCGGGTGCCGTATCCCTAGAATAGCCCTGTCGAGACTGCGGGCTAGTGGTAGGGTCATCGCTATAGACCTTATAAGTGCACTGTAACTTAGAAGAGACACAATGTGCGCAGGGCTCATTTCGGTTGCACTTAATCTTGCGGCGGCGGCATTCGAGGCATGACAAAGCCGGCCTTCGACGCCTGCGGGGTTGTCGCTGCATGGGGATAGGCATGATCCCTAGATTTTTTTCGGTCGTAAGACTATCTCACGCGGTTAACAGCATCTGAGATGAATCAGTCCGCGCATATTGGTAAAATGTGAATTGTAAGTTGCGTTGTTTCCCGCAGCTTGAGTCGTCAGTCATTAGTCGTCAAGGATATATCCGAGATGCGCGGATATAACAAGGTAGGTGAAAATACCGAACCGCTTAGGTCCGTCCATCGACCCCATATTGATTCCCCAAGTGGTCTTACTGGAGTAAAATTATTGCTCTAAACTTCTTTTAGCTCCAAGACCAAAGAAATCTGCCGCCATACGAAAGTCCTCTTGCTTCCTACCGTCCATATACGAACAGAGCAGATTCTTCGGGCGTCCTTCCTTGTAAAATTGACGGAGGAGTAATGTCGTTCGTACATACCTAGGACCTAGGTCGCAATGCAGAAAACGCTCCAGCGTTTGGTGGTGAAATGCGCGTTTGGGAACTAGTTTCGATTACTAAAGAATTTCGCGTGGCAGGGTTGGCCCAAATCTCGGGTTGATAATTTCGACACGAACCCACGAGTCCTTCACTAGTAGATGAGACGTGCGATCATTGAATGAGGCTTCCTGCGCCTCAACAATAATAGGTATGCTGACAAGGTTGCTGCGTCGATTCTTAGGTGTGTCCTGTGATGGGAAGAAAAGACGATATCAGGGCCGGGGTAGGGTCCCTCGAGCTCTAACCCATGCAATTCGAGCAGGCTGGTAGTGGATGTCTTCCATACCGGACAAACCAGCCAGTCCGAATGTGCGAATCAAGCCGCCTCTCTCACTAATGAATCTACCTAATCCTACAGCATACACCCAGGTCCCATTGGACATCGCTATTGCCAATTCTACGCGAGATGTGATTATTGAAGAGAAGCCAATGTTTTCCTGCTCTCTCTCGTTCTATAATCGCTTTCGCGTTTAGAAGATGAGCGCGACTTGCATCTCCAGTTGGTCGCTTATTTTTGGCATCCAAGTAAAGTTGAAGTACACGGTTGCCTCGCCGCGCACATGCTTCAGCTGAGATCGTAGACCTCGCGAACGTCGCGAACGTCGCGAAAAGGGAGTCCAGTCATTTAAGTATTAAATTAAGTAAGAGTTCTTCATAAAGGTTCAGGTTAAGCTTTTACCGTGCCTTCATTTCTCCAACAATCAAAATCGAAGCCTTTCGTACCTCCAGACAAGTCCTGTTAGCAGAACCCAATACAGTTTTTTACATCCAATAGCCACTAAGCAGATCTATTCGAGATTACGCTGTATTAATACCCATTGTCACCACCATGAATCCCCAAAACACTAGTAGCCAGCCGAACATTACCGTCTTCCGAGGGTGGAAAAATACCGGCAAATATGTGTGGTCTTCGTATGTGACCAAGGTAGAGGCGCGACTACGCTTTGCGGGGGTGAAATACACGACGGAAGCCGGATCGATGAAGACGGCGCCGAAAGGCAAAATCCCCTACATCGAATGCCGCAGCCTCCCTTCCATGCCTATCTCGGCCGTGCATGAGCAAGGTTCGGAAGGAGGAATACTTCTAAGCGATTCTGCTCTCATCGCCAAGGCCCTTACTGAAGAGGGCATCCTTCCAGATATTAACGGCGCGCTAGATCCAGTGAAACGTTCGCACGACATGGGGCTGGAAGCTCTTCTAGAAAATAAGTTGTATTTTTTACAGGTACTGCAGCCCTGTCCCACCCCGCTGCTTATGCAGGTTCAAGTCCGCTAACGGCATTTCTCCCAATAGGGTTGGGAACGCTGGGTCCAAAACTACTACACAATGAGGGACAGTGTTCTGTGGTCGATCCCTTATCCATTGCGTGTGGTCATAGGCTTGATAGTTTATCGGAAAAATGTTGCGATATTCCATGGGCAAGGCACAGGCCGATTCACAGTTGAAGAGATTGGTGAGTTTCGACGTGAGATTTGGGAGGGGATAAATGCACTACGTAAGTCAATTTTTATTGTTAATTTGGAAATAGACATACTAACATTACTGTCTAGTAGAAGTCTCGCGATCTAGTAGCAAGTCTAGAAGTGACGAGAGACCTTTCTGGGCTTTGGGCGGAGAACAACCAACTGAGGCCGATACCTCCTTGTTTGGTTTCATCATTTCAGCGCTGATATGTACCGCGTAAGTAAAACAGATAACAGTATTTGGCCAATCATCGCTAATATTTTCATAGTGGTCCCGACTCCCAGAAGGAGGTTAGAGGGTTTCCGATTCTCTTAGATTACGCACGGCGTATTCATGACACTTACTTCCCGGATTACGAGAAATGGGAAACATGATATGATACGGTCTTGATATTGCCTTATTTCGAAATCCAACACGGGTTCACAACCTTATGCCACATCTCACAGCCCTGGAGGTTTCTAATGAACCGCGATGTAGTGGATAATCTAGAACGTTAACTTGAGATTTATACTCCATGAAAGCCCCAATCACCGCTGTAAACTCGCTCGCGGCCTTGTTCATCGTATACCTAGCGTCCATTTTCGTCAGTACTCACATTGGTGCTTCATTTCGTTCTCACACACTCACCTTCCATATCACAGTCTCTCCTCCGTCGAAGTAATCGCGGACAAGGTCATCTTCTTCAGCCCTTCCTTGTTCCGCAAATTCCTGTAGCATTTCCACAAACGATTTTCTGCGGAAGAAAAGTGCCCAAGTCCACCCTTCTCTATAGGGATAGCACTCCCTTCCTTTTTGATACCCTAAGCTACTGTCAATACATAAATTCTCCGTATGAACGATGACTAGGTAATCAATCATGAGAGTTAACTTACTTGCCACAGATGAGACGAAGCCAGCCAAAGTCTCATTCTCGTTAACGTCCATGCCATGAACAGGTCCGTAACTCCCTTCCTTGACATTGATCCACATACAACCACGATCACGCCATCCGCGCCGATGCCAACCTGCACCTTTGACTTTGCGCTGGGACCGATTCAAAGGACCAACTCCTCTCACTCGTTGCGCTCTTTGAATACGTTCTGGGGGCATGGTATGGATGCAACTATTCGGGTACTAGCGAGATAGTTTCAAATTGAATGACTACTAGGTAACTTGAAGAAATACGACAAAGTAGGTTTGAAGCAGGTATGTCTAGAAATATTAGAAGTAAACTCAACGTAGGCGCTCTGACCCAATGGGTACCGAGTGGTCAATCTCGCTAAATCTCCCCAGCATGGTTGCTGTCCCACTCCATTGTAACAGGCGGTAGTAACATTCATGATCCTAGATATTGACAGTGTTCTGGCATCTTCTAATTTGTAGAGAAATTTCCCGCCACATGTAAAAACAGCATATATAATTCGCCACGAGGTGCGGCAAGGCGCGGGTATTCCACCAGCCGAGCATGACTGTCATTGGGGCTTGCTGATGTGCTTTTTCTATTAAAGCAAAAGCAAAACGGTAGGACAAGGCGATCAGGTAAGATATACCTATCTACCTAGGTAGGCTGGTAGGTACTACCTAGGTAGATAATATTGAGCAACTCAGATCTAGACGACTTTGGCCGTGGAAGGTCTTGCGAACGCAAGACCAGTACGTACGTTGGATAGACGGAGAGATTACCTAAACACTACGAAGTATTCCCGATCCACGGTCTCGGGATCCAAGACCCTTGTATTGTCTGTGGTAAATCTAGTGTACCTTTCTACATAGTATGATGACCCCCACCCTCACTCAGCCAGCCACAGATATATTTCCCCCACTCGTGTGAATATGATGTCAGTTTTCTCTCGATGAGCCTAACTCACGTCCCTGATGACTGCCTTAGCATATTCTGTTCGATGGTCATACAATATAGCAAAATATTCCAAGGATGGTTTGAGAAAAATGAACAAAATATAATTGACAAGAGTTAAATAAAACATTTTCGCGATGTGGGGATGTCATAAGCCAAACTGAGACAATGCCCCTACTTAATTGGCTACCACACCACGCTCACGACAGTATTTCTCCACCTCCTTGTTCAGGGTCTGGCTCTGCCGCTCAACCAGGTCCATGATATCCCGACACCCAGAGCCAAGGTCCGAAGAGCCACTTAGCGCACCAACGTTGCTAGAAATCTCCTTCATTTCCTCCATCACAGCCTGCAGCTGATTTGGCAGCCACGTTACGATAGGGCTACCCCCGGTCGCTGTCGGATGAGACGTCTGTTTAAGTATGTACTCGCGGGCAAAGCACCAGTGACGCCACCTGAAATCGCGCACCTGGTTCAGTGCTTGCAGCCAGAGGCGTCGGGATTCTTTCACCAACTCCAGATCCTCAGCCTCTAGCGATGACGTGCGTTCAGCATTAACGGCAAGGGCATAGTCTTTAACTCCGAGTTCCTCTGAGGATTTCTTGACCTCGACGAGGAATTGACGGTGATTACTTGGGCGATAATCCCGGAAGTCCTTGAGGATCTCCGTGAGGGGTGTATCCGGCATCTGTACTTGCAGAAGATTATCCATCAGAGGAATCATAGTATCGTTGGCACCACTCTCTCCTCTAAAACTTAGAGGCTTGCCATCGTTGACGCCCTCATATACGACGCCATCCGGGAACATAGATTGGGATGTAATGCCGAAGATGAATGTGCGGAAACTTGTATAGGATCTTGGCTTCGACTTCATCCACATAGTCTCCATGACATCGTTAACCTTCTGCATGGCGCCAACGACAGAGCGCATTCCTTCGTTGAATGCTTGGCGCTGTTGTCGGGGTGGTAAACTGGCACTGTTTTCAAGTGCTTGCAGTGCCGCCATGGTTCCATGGACAAGAGGGCCAGAGTTCTTAACCATGTCAATGTGGACTAGTACGAACCCAGCCTCCGATGATGTGGGATCCAGGCCATGTTCGAAGGCTCGGATCAAGCGCAAGTTGGAGTACTCGAGACCAGCCTCTGGATTCTCAAGACGATAATTGAACAAAGCATACGAGCCCGCATACTCCATGAATGGTTTAAATCCTGCTCTGCGATAGACTATTAGAGACTTCGGACAACGTCGACATGGTATCGCATGACTTACAGCTCGGCACACCGGACAATTGGTCGCGATAACTGTGCTGGGAGGAAAGATCTACCAAGCCCATATGGTTCACCCTTGACAAACCTCATATGACATGGCTCTAGTAGAAAGGCTGAAGCAAGGAAAGAGTAGTCTCGGTAAAGGGCATTCATTACAGGAAGGTTGTCGCGGTATTTCTCAACTTGCTCTGTTAAGTCGGGGAGATCTTTTAACACCGTATCGCCTAGCTGACCAGTGGCAAGAAGTCCTGGCTTTCCCGAAAGTGTGAGTACAGGCATCGCCTGAAGGAGATTTTCGACGGCTTCAAACTCAGGTGGGAGGATAACGATAGGGTCCATGCGTGCAAGGAACCCCCGAGACGTTGAGACCATAAAGGCAGGAAGAGAGACATCTTCTGGCTTAGTGTCTTCGAGAACTTCGAAGGAAGACTTAGGGACGAACATCTTGCCAGTCTTCAAACAGGAGTAGACCGATGAGTATATTCAAACTGGATGTATAAGAGTTGGGTAATAAAAGACGAGAGTTTTGATGAGGTACTAGCGACACCCGGAGTGGCAGTCGGTTGAGCGTGCTAATATAGACCGTGGCCGGAACAGTTCCGGCCTCAACACCACAAATTGCGGAGTCGCGCTTGAACATGTCCGAGCACACCGAACTCTGCTGACCACGTCGTGGCCGGAACGATTCCGGCCACAAGCGAGACCGG
This sequence comes from Rostrohypoxylon terebratum, assembly GCA_022497145.1. Taxonomy (NCBI): domain Eukaryota; kingdom Fungi; phylum Ascomycota; class Sordariomycetes; order Xylariales; family Hypoxylaceae; genus Rostrohypoxylon; species Rostrohypoxylon terebratum. Next base: position 181,281 of record MU385912.1, on the reverse strand, counting down.
ATTTATCAACCAAATCAATATTCATTTATTGATAAGCATCTTGGCCGGAATTGCTCCAATCTTAACCCTCGCACCGAATTCGGTTTTACGACGCGGTGTTTTCGGTTAGTCCTACCACAACTATTGGTCGTTGATAACGACGATGACACTCTATTCGATTGCCGAAGGGCTTCCTGTGGTTCTATCAAGATTTTGGAAGATTCGTCGGATATTTACCTACCTACCTGGGTAAGGACTATCCGCATTTCATGGTGATCTGAACGGAGTGGAAGGGATTTTTCTGGATGCGATGACTTATTGATATCCAATCGCGCAAGCGCCATATCAGATTTCTTTACCGACGGTGGCACATGATAACAGCGACATCATCTATCCATGGCTAAGAAACGATCTCGTACGTAACTGAAATTTGGATAAGGTCTTGGTCTCTCAGCAGCTTTCCCGACAAGGGGTAATAAAAGTGGATCCACTATCCGGTCAAAGACGGCCGTGGCCGGAATGATTCCGGCCTCGCACGTGAGCTAGACTATTACGACTCAGTTCAAAGAGAAAAACACTAAAATTCTGCCTAAAATATGGCACAAACTTGATAGGCGATAATGAAGCAGCAATCGGCAATTCCTACCATTTATCATTATCAATATCTCGACGCCCAAGGCCAATACAACCCTAACCCTATCTACGCCGTCACTTTCCAAGGTCACCTGACCTCGCGATTCAGTTCCCAGGTTAGCATAACAGTATTACCATTCTTTTTTTAGCAAGGCTGGTTCATCCATGTAGGATTACCCAAATCCCAAATGATCTATTTCGTCGGTGGAGACTAGAGACGCGCAGTTGGCACAGGTGTGGATTCAATGATTGACAACATCCTGGAGGCCTGTTCGGCAGGGCAGATGTTGGTGTTGAACGGGGTACAAGGCTCTCCGGAAACGGGTTAAACGCGTTGTTATGTCCTCGGAAACTCTCGTTATACCTACGCAATCCTTGCGCCAACGTATTTGTGAGGGTGATATTAATCGCGGAAGCTCTTAGGATTAGATGATAGAAAGGTGCTCCTAGATTCGACCTCGTGGATCTCAAAGCTGTCAAGTTGAATACCTGGGAATGATAGCACTACCATTAAAGCTTTTACGCAGGCCAAACTTACCTATGGAAGGATTTGCCTCACTATCAACCTCCCGAGATGCCCCTTTTGGACTTATCTCACATCTCCTCACTCAGGTTCTTCGAATCGGGAGGCTATTCATTTGCGCAACCAATAGAGACTGACCAATCAAGGGCAAGGACTGCGCGTTGAAGATTTAGCTTCCGCATACACAGACCTCAACAGCAACTACCCTGAGAAGAAACCAACGAATATATAAAGATACAAGGGAGTAAAGATATTTATTAGGCCAATCGACCTCCAGCACGCGTAAATACCGTCGCATAGCTCGTCCCCATGTTATTTATGTGCGTTTTATCTAGCAAATCGTGGTCTGCGTTCCTGTTTGCGAAAACTACGCCACTTTAGCTGCGTTCGCCAGCACAGCCTCCACAACATCCCGGAATTCTTGCTTCCACGCCTCCTCTCCCCTTGTAGGATTCCAACCCAGACTTCTACCAACGCTCGAAATAGTTCGAGAGTCGCTCGAGAATGCGAGCTCTACGATTTGATCAGTAAACCCGTCAGCACCAGAAATCCTCATGATATCAGCTAATCCGATGCTCTGCACTTCTTGATCGGCGAACACGCCTTTCTCGTGAAACGCAGCGGCGACTGCCTGCGACACTTCCAGCCATGAGTGGCGACCATTAGCGCTGAATATAATGCCCTTCTTTCCCGTCGGCACACCCTCGCCGCCGTTCTCGATTATCCGTCTCAACACAAGCACGTATAGTTCCGCTAGATCCTGGACATGCACATGGTCCCATACGCCTCTCCCATCGCCCAGCACGATCGGACGGTTCAGTTGTAGTACGGCGCCGGTGAATAAGGGAATCTGAACGCTAATCTTGTTCCAAAGCCCCGTGCCTAGGCCAAAGATAGTCGGGCTCATAATAACCAAGGTCTTGACCCCGAGTTCCAAGCCCTTGTCTACGACCGCTAGCTCCGTGGTTCTTTGTGCGTATGGTCCTTCGTTCTGCTCGCGGTCTTTCTCGTACTCGTAGATGTTGCCTTGAGCGTCGTCAAATTCGTTGATTTCCTGTCCTACGTCCACCCCCAGCGTTCTTGTGGAGACGTTCGACGTGCCGGAGGTGTGGATTAACCATACGTCGCGGCCAGTTGATGCCTTGCGCTGGGCTAGACCACGGAGAAGAGCTTGTGGGGAGGCGGTATGCCAGCCATGGGTCGTGGTGATCACGATATCATGCTCTGCTGCAGCAGCGACGGTTGCTTCAACATCGTCGAGGTCTTTGTAAACGATGGGATTTACACGCGAGCCGTACGTGGAGGAGAGCTTAGCGGCCCGGTCGGGACCGCGCAAAAGGCATGAAATAGTAACATCACTCAGTGTCGGAGATGATGAGTCGAGGATTTGGCTCAAAACAGTGCCTCCAATGTAACCGGTAGCACCGGTGAGGAGAATCTTAGGGGAAGTGCTGGCAGATGCCATAGTTGCTATCTAAACTCAATATTTATTAGCTGCTCGAGTTGAAATGATAGAAGACCGCAAGTGGAAAGTGATCAATTCGACAGCGCTAGGCTTGGAGGACGATGATGGTCCAATATATACCCATTCGCACATACTGTCGGAAACATGTTGAAGGGCGCATAGACCTGTTCATTCGGATTGGACTGTTCGTCCAGCGGTCTTTCAGCGGTCTTTCAGCGGTCTTTGAGCGGAGTAAATACCGCTTCGTGTCCTATGAAGCGGCCGATCAATCCGCTCTCCATCCGGAATGAAGTCAGCAACTCGTCCAATTCCTCCTCTATCAAGATATCATAAGGGTTGGTGCCCGGGTATATTGTTCATCATTTGTCAGGCGGTGGAATATTCACCCGTGCGGCCTATTGGATATCCCGACAACCTCTATTTCACTTATAATTCTGTCTAACTCTTTTCTAATCAGGAGCTGCACGCGTATGGCAGACTCAAACGCGAATAACACGAACATGGGCCCATCGGATCGCCATTACCGATATTATAGAGTCTTTCGAAAGTAACATTGGAAAATCTATCTCGATATTATTCGGCGTCTTGGATGACCCCTTTTTTGTGTGGGGACCCTTCAGACGCGTCTTACGCAATACTGACAAGTCTACGAAGTAATTCTAACACGTGATGGCGCCGTATGACGTCTTTTCCAGGAGCCAAGCCCCTGTGTTACAGCGGTTGCCCACTAAAGTCTCACTGACTTGGAAGCCACCTGGGCATAATTTGTCGTTCATTATGCTGTATACAAGCCCCAGAACCCTTTTCGTCCGCTATTCAACCCCTAATATTCAATTTTAAATCTCTAAAGCTTCGCACAGGCACCTAGCGTTTTCAACTACCATCCCCACGCGACTTTTTCAACCTCACTAGCATCAAAAGAGTTAATTACGGGCATAAAGACATATCGTTCATTCATCTACATATCTTAACACCGTCGTGTATCCACATATCAAGTTCACCATCCTAAAACTTAACCCAAAAGAATGTATGTGCAGGTCCTTATCGTCACACTGTCCTGAGACACGTCTACTATATCCATCAATGTACCGTCAGCGTGCTCTATCGTACATGCCCACAACACTGAGGCCGCCAATATCGCGATGAGGTAGCATGGACCAACGAGCTTAGAGTAGCTTTGCGACCCACGAGTCAAATTGATCAGACTTTGCCGCTGACAGATCTACGGTAAAGATGCCGTGCTCGGAGTGGATGCCAATTGGCGACCCAGGGTCGGTAACGTCAATCGGAGGCGTTGCCGACGCGGCGAACGCGAAGCTTGCAGCTGTCGCGCCCGGGTCAAGGGTTTCTTTAGAACCGCCGTTGTGGACCCATGTACTGCAGCCCTGGCACAGCGTGGTCAGGGTCCAATGAGTGTCGTTCACGGTTGACCCTTTGAGCACGGTATGATTCGCTCCCTCATAATAATCGGGTTGGATATGGGCACTATATAAGCTTTAGTATGATCTCACAAATCGGAGATTTGAACTGACCTCGCGAATCGACCGGACCCAACAGTTGTGTTTCCATTTGCCCACCCGAGCGAGATGGGGTTGTACAGCATCCCGCCGCCCCACGCAAGTCCCGCCCAGCCGACTCTCTTCGGCGCAACTATTTGGAGGAGGACATCGAAAGGGCCTTCTCCTACAGAGGGGATGGCGATCCGCCAAGTGATCGGAGCTACACCAACGGTGACTTCAGAATAGCAGACACCGCTCGACTTATCACAGTACTGGTCGGCGAGGCCATGACCGGCGAGGACGGCCACCGCTGTAGCAAGTCGAGCAATAATACCCATCGTGTGTTTCTCCTTGGCGGGGTTAAGCTAGCCTATGGGAATACTTACTTAGGCTACTCGCCTCCCTCCACGGTAAGCGAGGAAGCGCCTTATATATCTTCGCGCGCCTTGGCGGCGAGTCGTGCGAACGCACCCATCTGCTCTCATTAGCCGCTAAGCGCCGTCCCTACCTTATCTATTACGGACGTCGGCAGTTGTCCTTTTCGTCACGTTTTCATCGATCGGCGGAGCGTGGACGGCGGCGAACCAAGTTTGCGATAATGAAAATAGACAGATTACCCGAGCGATGATTGGCCCCCACACGTATGCCAATGCGATGGGGGTGCACCCCGCCTATCTGTATCCGTACCTATGGCTTCATTCATTTATAATGACGCGGCTGAAGTCGTAGACAAGGCGGAGCTCCCTGCGCGGTAAGGTGTAGTCTAGATGTGGTAAGACGGCGGAACACGTCAGAGGCTATCGTAGATGGGTATGACACCTTCCCCTTTGCATAATATCTAATATATCCGCGTTTGTTTAGGATTAGCACGGCTTGCTGGCCTATGAGTTCATACTGCGAGGCGGCTAAAATCTCCTTAACGCTGCAGCGCTTCTGGGTATTTTAGAACCCACACATTCATCATATACACTGGATACTAGGAGTAATGCTAACAGGGATATAGATACTATAGACAAATATAAATATAATGTTGTCATACGTCTTTTATCATTAATCCTCATTGCTACTTATATACGTAGCGTCTGGCCTCATCTTGTTCCAAGAATAGGGTAGAGGTGTGACGTAAAGTCGTATCGACTCGCGGACTAACGGCTGTTGCTCGATGATGTATCAGTGCCAAGGTGAAAATGGCCTTGGAATCTACCTCAATCGCGCTCAATTATCATCACCTGCACACTTTACTCAGTAAGAGGAGGTAAATGTCATGAAATATGTATTACTCCGCAACGAAGCTAATATTGTTTAGTTGCCTAGACGAATAGTCCTGGTAAATGCGAGGGAATAAGTTTTATTCTAAGGAATAATTCAAGAAATTGGAGCAATACTCTTTACAACCTCGCCTGCCCATTTGTTGTAGCTTGGCTTGCCGATTCCGCAGCGACAGCCTGCGCAAAGGCAGCCTGAACATCGTGCTCATGAATCCAACTCGGGTCCGCGCGATTCTTTATCCTCGCTCTCAATTGCTCATCCGTCTCCGGCTTTCTATCCGGCGAATACTGCGCAATCTTCTTCAAGTTGTTCTCGTGGACGACTTTCATCAAACGGTCGGTATGCGGCTTTCGGGTTCTCTCGTAGATACGTAGCGCCTTTTGTATTTCTGCGTCAGTCGGCTTCTTCTTCGCGTCCACGGGGAACACGTGTAAAATAGACGACGCGAACGCCCATGCGTCGTCGAGCGCGAGACTACCGCCTGCTGCAAACGCGCCTCCGTGAGCGTGCGCGGCATCGCCGGCAAGGGTCACTTTTCCATCTCCGAGAATCCACGTTTCTAAAGGATGCGCCGACGAATTTGGGTACACCCTGGTGTGCGGCACTGCGTCGACGATTTGACGAACAAGCGGCGACCAGTCTTTATAGAATTCTCTGATCGTGTCCACATTTCCATCGGAGTTCCATGTGGAGTCCTTGTAAGGCGCATCAGGAGCATTGGGGTCCGCTTGGTAAGATCCTACGACGGTGAAGAGATCTCTTCCGAGTTTCGATACGAAGAAAGTCCGGTCGGGTCCCCAGAAATGGTTTGCCTCGTCCGGCAGATCCTTGATGTGAGCGACGTGAGAAACGGGGAAGACGGATCGGAACGCCACCCATCCTGTCCAGGCCGTGCTCGAAGTCGGGACAAAAAAGGTTCTGACGGGGGAATGGATTCCATCCGCACCGAGGATAATATCAGCCGTCGCAGTGGTGCCATCTGTAAACGTGATTATCTGCTTCTGAGTAGCAGAATCAAATTTAACGGATTGGAATGCTTTAGACAAGTGAATCTTAGATGGATCAACATGCTTCGCGAGCGCCTCCTGGAGATGCGCCCGATAAAAGCGTGAAGTCAAATGACGATATTCAACTTTTCCAACATGAGAATCAGTCGAAACAATCTCATTGGTCTTCCAGTGCCTTGATGTTACGTCAACTCCTGTCCTGGGTATCGTCAAGCTAGGAAAGAAACTTACCGATAAATCATAGGGTATTTCGACTTATTGCGGAAAGCAATTTCGTCATCTAATGCGTTCTGAACGCCAAGCCTATCCAGAGTTCTCATTCCGTTAGGTCCAAGCGCAATAGATGCACCTATTTCCCTGAGTTCTGAAGCCTTTTCGTACACCTGCACGTCAATAGCGGGGTGGTGCTTCAGTGCAATGGCTGCACCGAGGCCAGCGATGCCGGCGCCAATAATGGCAACTTGAAGCTTTGAGGAGTCCGTCATCTTCTAAGATGCCTCTATATACTATAAAAGTATTTTGCTGATGTCGTGATTTGTGTAACTATATCTATTGTTTATATAGGAGGCCAAGGACAGGATCATATACGAAAAAGTTGTCTCCGGAGCCGGATCGGGATTGCATGATCAACCGGACGGACCCGAGATGGCGTAAGACAACACCCAAATTGCGAAGCAGAGTCTCATCAACCAGCCACATCAACCCCTCCAGAATGTCACCTTTTCGGGCAAAGTCCGAAAGTAAACCACGCAATTCGGTCCCTAGCTGAATCATGGCTCTATGATAGTGCGACAAACCGGGTCCCGATGTTCATTATTATCGGATCGCGCTTCCTACAAGGAGACGTATACCCGGCTTTGGGCGTTGTCAAGGGTGTGTTCGCCATTATTGTGGGGTGTGACGAGTGCTACCTAGTCGACATCGTCGCTATTTGGGAATTTTCCTTATATTGAGCTCCCATTACTTAACGACATTGACTAAGTACTACTTCGTTACTCCGGGATAGGCCGCTGCTTCCAAAAAGTCGACAATATGGCGTCCAAGAATGTTGTCGTCGCAGAGACCTCCTCGGCCGAGAGCATCGTCGAGGCTCCTAAGCTACCTGACAAGTTCGCCGATGAGAGTTATAAGCTCTTTTCGCAGGTCAAGGTCGAACCACCTACTCCCGAGGAAGCGGCACGAATTCGTAAAAAGAGTGTCCGATGGATCTTATCGTTCCTGTGCGTGGGATACCATCTCATGTATGTCGACAAACAGACTGTCAGTATTTTGAATTCCTAAAACTGTATAGGTACGAGGGAGTTGATGATATTTCTAACTGATCTTTAGCTTGGAAGTTCATCTATCCTAGGTATTCTCGAGGACGGCCATTTGAATGCAACCCAATACAACTGGTTGACTTCTATATTCTATCTTGGCTACTTACTCGCAGAATGGCCTCAAAACTGGGCATTGCAACGATTCCCAGTTGCGAAATGGTTGGCTGGTAATCTCATTGTTTGGTAAGACGACCCCGAATCTATCAAGCTCAATTCAGTACTAACCCAAATAGGGGTTCGATTATACTGTTGCATATCCCATGCAACAACTTCGCATCCCTATTCGTCGTTCGTTTCCTTCTCGGACTGGCAGAAGCCTGTATTGTTCCGGCATTCCTATTGATATTATCTATGTTCTTCACATATGACGAACAGGCAGTTTTGATGCCTATCATGTGGGCATCTGGCAATTCTAGCCCTATAACTTCAGGCCTGTTGTCTTACGGAGTGTTGTGGATCAATACGGGCAGCTTCTCCTCTTGGAAATGGTTCATGGGTAAGTCACCCATAATAATCTTGTGAAATCTCTAACATCAAGAATACAGTCATAACCGGAACCCTAACCATTATCTACGGCATCTTCGTGTGGCTCTTCTTCCCCGACAACCCCATGTCCGCCCATTTCCTAACCTTAGAGGAACGAGCACAAGCCATTTTACGTATCGCTTCGAACCATTCGGGAATCGAGCAAAAGCGATTCAAAAAGTACCAATTGATTGAAGCACTAAGGGATCCCAAGACATGGCTCTTCTTCCTCCATTCGTGGTCTCAGGAAATGGCCAATGGCCTAACCAGCCAGTACTCGCTCATCATCAAGTCTTTCGGCTTCACCACATTACAGACTACTTTATTAGGTTGTGTCACCGGACTCACATCCTTGGTCTCCCTCGGCGCCGCTGCTATAATATTGGCCAAAACACGTAATAGTCGGGCTTGGATCTCAGCTGCAGCATACATACCGCCGATGATTTCCAGCATTCTTCTGATCGCTCTTCCCTGGAGTAATCGCTGGGGTCTCCTTACTGCCATCTGGATCCGGTCGACCGGTGGAATCCCATACAGCGTTGTCATGATATGGGCAGCCAACTGTTCCGCCGGACACACGAAAAAGACCGCCGTCATCGCCCTCTACCACGTAGGATATGGACTTGGCAATATTTTATCGCCGCAACTATTCCAAGAGCAGTATAAGCCGAGGTACATCGTTACGTGGTGGGTCATCCTCTGGATCGCCTGCGTACTGCCTACGTTTATTGTTCTATACTTGAGGTGGTATCTGGTGAAGGAGAACAAGAGAAGGGACTTGTTAGCTCAGCAAGGGGCTGTTAGGGAGATTGGTGTCATCGAGCACATAGATGAGGACGGTGAACGACGAGAAGAAGTGGTCGATGCTAGACAGTTGGATTTGACTGATCGGGAGAATTTGGCATTGTAAGTTCCCTAGTTCTCCCAGACTTTCCCGAGGCCCGCTAACAAATATACAGCCGCTATGTCCTTTGATACCCAATCTAACAGCGATACATATTTCTATAAACACGGGCTCATAAGTGCTCAAATGACTCAAATGCAATATATACGACTAGGATTAATTACGGAGGCTGACCCATTGAAAGTGGAAGATTGCGCTTGCTACATGCCCAGTATTACCGTTACTTATTCCTGTATCCTAAGGCAGTTCTAGTTATATTAAATTTCTTCCTGTTGATACGAAATATCGAGGTCCTCATAATTACTACGTACCATGGAATTTCAGCATTCTTGGAAATTCTGGAGCGGTCGACATCATCCCATACCGTCATTATCATAGAGGGTAGTAGGTATTCTCCCAATAGGGCGATATTGTATCAAAGGTTTATGGTTGGATAAGTCATGAAATTTGATTTTGCTGCCACCTAAGGGGTTATTTGCTGGAAAGGTAACCTTATACCGTCTGATATCTCAATCTCTGGCAATTGTTGGAACAGGTCCCGCTCATCTCCCTCATCACGCGTCTCTGTGCTAAGATCATGCCGAGTTATTGAGCCAGCAACATTACCTCCCGAATAAGCCACCCCTGACTGATAAAAATAGCCTTCTTCCATCGGAGTTCCCCCAATGGTCACAAGAGGCGACATTTTTATCTGGTCGTTGTTTCTGCTCCTGCCACTATTGCTGCCGCATCCACTAGAGCCCACTGTTCCCCTATCCGGGTTCGACCGGAGGCTTTCTCTGCTCTTTCGCAACGACAGGATACTAGAGATCCTGACCACCAAACGAGATCCGCAGATACGTCTGACAAGGGGTCTCAAGATAGGTAGACAAGCACAGACAATAGACATACCGGCGTGTACGGAGGTCCATACTTCGGTGTTAGAGTAGGAAGGAACACGGCGACCTGGCGGATAGCCCAGTATTACCCGAACAAGTCCAGTTATTATCACACTAGGGAGATGTTAACAGATACCAAACGAAATGCAATCTCGGTGAAGGACGTACAATCCACCTAGAAGAAAGATACCCGACACGGTGAGCTTCTGCTCCAGAGACAGTCGCATCCTCGTCACCACCGAAATCGGCAACGTCAGAATCAGCACGTCTAGAAATATTTCGCAGCTTCCGGAGGCCATCCAGAAAATGTTGAAGTTGATGCAGTATCGTGGGTCGGCCAGGCTGTTGAGCCAGCTCCATTCGAGGGGGATGCAGTTAGTCAGAGTGACCACAGTGCACCCGACCCACCACCCTATCACCAGCCCGCTGGCGATAAAGATCAGGCATCGGAAGGCCGTGCTAACAAAAAATATCCTGTAGTACATGATCAAGATGCCGAGTTTAGTAGCACCTGATATGGTGAAGTAGAAGATGGATGTGATGAAAGCGAGCTTCAAGTATAGTATGTCTCCAGGTGTGTAGACATAGTCAGGATTGGTGTTCTCGGAGACCCAGATGCCAATTGGCGATACCGCGTTGCCTAAGAAGACGTGAGCTCTACTTTAAAATAGGTCCCGATAGATATGGAAATTTGCAATACCCCATAGAAGTAATACTGCGCTTAGCAATGTCGCGATGACAGCGGTCATAATTAACCAGTCGTCCGCTTTCAGGCCAGCGCGAGTGAATATGCGGGTATAAAATCTCAGGGCAACAGATATGACGGCAAGGACAATAGCAAGGGCGCTAACGCCCATGGTGGTATTTTCGTCGCCATTGGGTTGGATTTGGACCGACGCCATGATGGTCATGAACCTCACATTAATTATTAATTAATTAGGTACTAGATAGAGTATGATAAAGGGACTTTTCGGGCTGGTGGGCTGGTGGGCTGGTAACCTGGAACATATTGTGGGAGAAGGATGTGAATAGGTAATATGGTGATGGGATCCTTCTCCTATAATATGGGATGGCTTGATATGGATGCTATATACCACCAATTGGTGAGATAACGGGGTATACTGGAGCCGACAGGAAAAGCAAAAGGTGCACAAGAACACCATCCATCTCCCACGAAGTTTCCTTGATGTGGTGGCACGCTATGCCAACATAAGGTTGCGCTCCGCCCCCAGACTCTGCCCCCAATCTGGACGACAGTGTGTCTCATCTTATCCAATCAATCGCGCGATTACATCCATAGTACATCTGATTATGTGCGTTAAGGTTATGATAGTGATAACTATTTGGATCGGTGGCACCAGTCAACTATAAATAGGGGCAGGGGGATGGGGGAGTACTCAGGTAATACTAGGTAAGTACCTACTAGTTAGGTACTAGGTACCGAGTAAACGTAAGTCTTACTAGGATCTGATTGGCTCAATTTGGTGCAATCTGAGGTGGCAGGGGTGGTTGGTTACATTGGTGTAACCTCAACACCTAAGAAACCGTGCCTCGGAGAGCCTGCCTCGAATGAGAAACCCTCAATTGATTTCTCCCTTCTCCAACACCAAGAACACCAAGAACACCAAGCGAATCCAGCTTGAGAAAACAAGATCCCAAGACCCAAGAATGCCAATCCTTCAACTCTGATAAGGAAAAATGGGATCATTCCTCTCTAAGAATGAGTTTCCAGTTGATGGACGAGTATGTCGATTTCTTTTCTTTTCTTTTCTTTTTTTATACATACCATTGATTATTGTACCTGAGACATCATACTAATAATACCTATCATTCTAGACTGTCCTCATTACGGGGGGTTCAACAGGGCTGGGACTCAACGCAGGCCGGGAGTTAGCTGCGAAGGGAGCTAACGTCATCATCGTAGCGCGCAAACTGTCTAATTTAGAAGAGGGCGTTCGCTATATATCGGTAACGCTTACTCTCCTGTTTCTCCTTTCGTAATGATAAGTTTAAATGATATAATATTGACTATTATTTAGCAAGGCGCTCGCTCACCCGAGACACAGCGGTTTCATTATATCGTTGCCGACGTCACTACGGCACCCGAGTGCGCTCGCGTGGTGGCTGAGGCGACCTCGTGGAACGATGGCAACCCGCCGGATATTGTTTGGTGTTGCAGTGGCAGTGCGTACCCCACATTGTTCGTCGACACGCCGGTCGAACAGTTCCAGACGATGATGGATAGCAATTACTTCTCGTGTGTGTACATGGCACACGCGACGCTCAATGCCTGGCTACGGCCGGCAATTGATGCAAGGGCTGCTATTAAGGAAGCGAAGGCCGAAACCAAAGCCGCGAAGCCTACTCAGCTGCCGGCGCGTCATCTTATCTTCACGGGCTCTTTCGTGTCCTTCTATAGTTTCGCCGGCTTTACGCCATATAGCCCCTCCAAAGCCGCAATCCGCTCGCTCTCCGACTCGCTCTCTCAGGAGATGAATCTTTACGCCGCGGCGCACCCAGACTTACCCCGCGTCCGCGTACATACCGTGTTCCCCGCCACCATGCCGACGCAGTCGCTGGAGGATGAAAACCGCGTCAAGACCGACCTCACGAAATCTCTCGAGGAAGGCGACCAGATCCTGCAACCAGAAGAGTGCGCGCGGCGGGCGATTGCCGGTCTTGAGAGTGGAGAGGAACTTGTCCCGACCAGTACGATAATCTGGGCGGTAATGACTAGCGTGATGGGAGGCAGCGTCCGGGGAGGTTTCTGGAAGGGACTGGCGAACACGCTGACGGGCTGGATAACGCTCATAGTGATGATTTTTATTCGGTGGGAGATGGATACCAAGGTAACGAAATGGGGCGCGAAGCACGGGTCAAGTGGGATGACGAAAAAGGAGTAACCAAATACCCTAATATGGAAGCTCGTAGCTGAGTGCGCGTTTCTTTCTATCCCTTATGATGTATATCTACGGCATTAGAATTCCAAACTGCCCCTAATTTATGGCGAAGGCGTTATTTGATCTTCAAGACATATAATTCATTTCCCTCCTTCACATGACAGTCCATGTCGTAGGGTCTTGGCTTTTTTTCTTATTGGCACATATATCGACGAGCGACTGGTATAAATTTTGCGCATCCTTTAGCCTCGGTAACGATGACATGATACCTGAGGGAGGAGTGAGACACGGTCACATTGCGGCAAGCCACTTCTATGCCACTATCGCGGCGGACGTCGATAAACCAATTATCTCACCTTTCAGCCAAGAGTGGTTATGTAGTTCCGATGAGTTGATTGGGTGATCACACCAAAACGGAAACCTGTATGTACGCCTACGAGGCGTCAGGCTGTATCGGACAATTTTTGGGTTCTCAAAGTTGCCTTGTCAAGCTGCCGCCTTTTCTCCGCATTCCTCGTTTTGCTTTTCCCCCGAGGAAATGCATACCGTAAGGCAGCGAGCTTTCCGCTGACACCTTTATATTCTACCAACATGAGCAAATCTCCCAGACTATGAAAAATCGGAGGATGGAAGATTGACTCTCCTTGACCATCCACGCGAAGACAGCTACGAAAGTCAAATAGTCGACGATATACAATCCATATTCCTCTGATAATCGAATTAGAAGAGGAATTCGCTGACCCATGCCAAAGGCATCCCCGGTCTAGGACTCAGCAACCCCTGCTCGATCTCGCATGCGAACCTGACCAACCTGAAACGTCTTCGACGTGAAAGCAGCGCTTAGCTGTCAGCTCAGTCAACTTCTTATTGAAGACACTCTCAACTCATTTAGTTGCTATATCAGCAATCACATAGAACATCGAGACTCCCAAGTTTAACGGACACAAAAAATCCAACCCAGGAGAGATACTCTTCGAAGAGCAGCAAAACATGGGTCGCTGTGACAGGTGCGCCCGCTTCGCGGTGGAGGAGATCCGGAACGGAATGAGATACTTCCACCCGAACCTGCGCTCCCTGCGAGACTCCGCAGCCGCCGGGTGCGACATGTGCCATCTGTGCTGGACATGCCTACGGAATGGTCACAAGGCAGAAGATATCGACGCTGTGCTAGCTGGTAAATGCCCAAGCTACGATGGGGGGCAACCGCTGTACGATGAGCGAGTATGGCTTGAGGGATACTTCGTGGACGAATTCCGCGCCCACGCGATCAAGGAGAGGGATAGGGCGGAGAAGGCTTCTGGGCCAATCCCTACGAATGTCGTCTCATCAACGAATGGGAGTCAGATCGAGGTCGGCTGCGGACATCAAAAAGATCCGGAGAAGACTTTTGGCGGCTTTATTCTCGGTGGCTGTTTGGGGGTGTTCGCTGATCCAGGTGCCGTGACCACTTAGACCGACTCTTAACCTTGCTTGAGCACATGTTACTGACGAGTTCCGCAACAGGTACGCCCGCCGCTCATAGATTTATTGAGCGGTGCATAACAGTAGATCGAAACCCGCGCGGACATGTAGAATTCGCACGCGGTATGGTTGCCTTGTGTAAGAAACGGCACCCTGAGTGTGGGAATGCGAGCGAAGACAGGAATCTGGAGATGCCAACACGCGTGATTGACGTGGGTACTGGTCCCGGCGAGGCGAAACTTGTCAATGCGCTGGATCGTGGTATTCGAGAGCCTTATGTGGCGCTCTCTTACTGTTGGGGACAAGGAGTACGTCACGCTACAGAATTGAACGACAGGAACTATAGTTCCCTCCTAGAGTATATCGATGAGACAAAGTTGACAACCGCGCATCTGGAATGCATGCAAGTGGCCCGCGAGTTTGGTATTAGATATGTGTGGATTGATTCCCTGTGTATCATTCAAGGAAACCGAGCAGACTGGGATTGCGAATCCAGAAAGATGGTAATCGTCTACGGAAACGCAACCCTGACCGTGATCGCTGCACGATCAGTGGATAGCCGGGAAGGGTTTATAGCTAATAGGCTTAAACATGCTGCGCCCCCTGTACCTTTGCCAGTTGGGCTCAAAGATGAGAATGGCAAAGACATGGGAGATATTTATCTCTATATAACACGCCGGGGGGGTCGAGGGCCACTCAATAAACGAGGGTGGTGCTTCCAAGAGGCGGTGCTAAGTAGACGGAAACTCATCTTTGAGCACGACACACTAATTTTCTCATGCCAGCGGCACGACTACCGGGAATTCGGCCGGCTTGACCCGTCTGCAAAACTTCGTTCGAAATTATTCCAGGGATTTAAACTCTCCGATCATGGGAACTCCTGTGCCGTAGACAAGAAGGGACGAGAACAAATGCGGGCTGATATCCTGGGCATATGGTACAAAACAATATTGTGGGATTACACAATCCGGCTGTTAACGAATCCTTACGATATTTTCGCAGCCTTGAGCGGTATCGCGCAGCTAGCACAAATGTCGATTAGATCTCGCTACTTAGCCGGGATATGGGAAGTAGATATGGTCCGCGGTCTCCTCTGGCATACGTCGTTCTCTTACGGCATGAGACCGAAGAGAGATTTTGGAACACTAGTTTCACCTCTAGCCATTGCTGAGCCAATAAGACCTCTTGGTCGAGATGGCAAGCCCGTTGTGAGAGCTCCTTCATGGTCATGGGCGTCAATCCAAGGCCAAGTTCACGAGCGCGTAACATCGCGAGACGAATACATGCTGAAGGATCCATCCAATTACCTCATCCGACCTAAATCATCTAGGCCTGGACCACAGCCCGAGTCATTTAAGAGATATGAAGATGAACCGGAGATACCGAGCTGGACAGCGTTAGTTAATCCCGATTGCGACGCTGACGTCCTTGATATGCCATACTGCGAACTCTGTTTCTTCGGACGGCCAAAGAAGGTTCGTTGTTCGAAATGGACTGATATTCCCGGTTTCGCAGCGAAATGGGAAGCCCCGCGGTCTCGGAAGCTCTCTCTCGCGGAACAGGGTTATATGGTGCTCCTGGAGCCAGCACAGTCTGAGTACGCCCAGCTAGCTGATCTCGGCCTCCTCCTAGTTCAGAATGCCCCTTCTATTACCTCTCCTATTACTGGTGATAATAGCGTCGTCATTTCACCAACTCTAGTGTTCGCCGAAGCGTTTTTCGACGTCTTGGAAGAAGGAGCCGGCATCACAGAATGTTGGTTTCTGCCAGTGATCAAGGAAAAATGGAGGGGTTTGTTACTGCGTAAGGATCCATCTGATGGTAAATTCCGTCGTCTCGGTATGGTTTCAGTATCGAAGAAAGAGGTAAATGGTCTTTTCACTGTCATATTCTTCGCTATTGCTATGCTAACGAACCCTCACTCAGCTTTTTTCGTGGTTACTTTCCGGTCCAGAGGAAGAAATTCATCTGGTTTGAATTATCGTGCGCGATTAGGAAGAGTAAGAAAGAGTAGGGGAGAGTGAGGAAGAGGTGGTGGCGTTGAGATGGTTTTACACCCCCACGTCACACCTCACCTCCTTTTCCCCAAAGCTTAGTCAGATAATCACGTAAGCAACTCGCAACTCGCAATTCGCAACTCAGCCTATCCAAACTCTGAGGCTCTTAGTGACGATCACAAAAGGTGAGAGAGATAGCCAAGGATGATTCAATGTGACCAAAGTAGAAGGGGACGTTTGTAGAATTTACAACAACTACACATCCTCGACCCTTCCCTCGAAAGAGTCGAGTACCCGACACACCATCATTTTTCGTCTTTCTACACAGCCACATCGATACTTAGGTAAGCATTCTAGATTGCTATATTGAAAAATAAAAAAAGAACAAGCCTGTTCATGCCAAGTCCCTTTTTTTAGCCACTCCCTTACGTATCTGCGTCGCAAAAGTACAAGTATGAAAGGGAGATATCAACATTGCTGCGGCCAACACCCATACAGCCACTCTTGTTAAATGCAGTGGCCGTTTCGATGCTGCTCCATGATCAACTATGCCATCTAGTTCATCGGCCTTAGTTGATATCGAATAACGGCTTGAGCTTGATAATCAGTTGCCACTCGTCGTTTGTCACTTCTTTTCGGTAGAACTCCTTCAGCGTGTCGATACTAGCACGAGAGATTAAACTGTAGAGTGTATCCTTTTCTTCAAGTTGTCGACCGTAAGTTGGCTGATGACCGCCCATTTCAACCTTGATAGCCACCGAAGGTTGACCCTTCTTGCAAATCGGGATTTGCTTGTGGTCTCGCTCGATTGATGTCCTACATGGATGTTAGCAAAAAAGATCCATCGTACTTGTTCTATAACCACATACACTCTGCCCAATTGAATAATCTCCTTGACGCCAGTTGTGGGGTTTTGTTTGACCGCCGCAATCGGAGTGTTTACCCTTAGGTTGCCGTCAACTACATCAACACCCACGACGATAGGGCCAGTTTTGTTGAAAACGGCGACGGTGTGAAGGACACAGGGGAAGACAGCCAGCATCTTGGATTCTTCCTTCTTCTTCTCCAGCTGCTCATCCATATGCTTCGTAAATGCATCAAAGAGGTGATAGATAATATCAGCTGTGAAAATCTTGATTCCATTTTCGTCGGCATGCGCCTGCGCTTCCTTGTCAATCTTCACATCGAAACAGAGCATTACCGCATAATCGGGATTCTTCTCGAGCATGGTCGCACATTGGACGACATCTCGCTTGAACACGGGGCCGATTCCAACGTTTGCCACGGGGATTTTGCAGTCCTTCAAGAAGTCCAGCAAGGCTTCGAGAGAACCTAGTGTAGAAGCCTGTACACTGACACCACGTCCAGTAGTTGCAACCCGACTGAAAAGCTTGTTGAGATCCGATTCGACTTCCTCCTCAAGATCTTCTTCGTCATCATCGGGGCCAACCACGAGCAATCGAGAACCAGCAATGGCACCTTCAAGACCAGGCGCGCTTATCTTAACACCCATAGCAGCTTTAACTTCCTTGTTATGAACGTACTGAGACTTGACACGCAGTTCTTTCATGACAGCCGGCGTGAGAAGTGCACGGATGTTGGTGGTGATGGCACCCTCAACACCACACACGACTATTCTATCACCTTCTCTGAGAATACCATTGGAAAGAATGACATCAATGGTCATACCAAAACCTTCAATAGCCTTGACTTCAAGCACGGTGGCCTGAACCTCAGACAGGTACATCAGGGATCCCACCATTCTCTCTTGTGTTAATTGAATGATGAGTTTCAACATGTCAGGAATACCCTCGCCTGTGTGGGCTGAAGTTGGCACCAGCGAGACGTATCTAGCCATTGACTTGTTCTCGTAGTAGAGTTCAGCATTGAAACCCTGCTCGGAAAATGCGAGTTTTGTCTGCTCTAATCGGTTCTTGAATTCGTTCTGGACACCCTTGTTTTGAAGAGCCAAACTTTCTTGGAAACCGTTGTTGTCAACCTTCTTCCAACCATAGAGACGATCTATCTTGTTGAGGGCAACAATAAAAGGGGTCTTCCTATCTCGGAGCAATTTCATCGACTCTAGTGTTTGGGGCTCAAGACCGTGCATGATATCGACAACCAGGATGGCGATGTTGCAGAGCGACGAACCTCTGGATCGAAGGTTGGAGAAGGACTCGTGGCCGGGTGTATCTATGATTAAGAGACCCGGAACCTTGAACTCGAACTGTCCGTCTGGGTTGACAACAGCAGTCTTCTGCTTAATAGCATCAACAGGGAAATACGTCGCACCGATCTGTTGTGTGATACCACCGGCTTCGCCTTCCTGGACGTTGGTCTGCCTGATCTTGTCTAGCAGTTTCGTCTTACCCGTATCGACGTGTCCCAAGATACAGCAAATCGGAGAGCGGAGGTTGTCCTTTGATCTAGCAGCCAGAGCAGCTTGGTGTGCCTTTTCACGTCGATCCGCGGCCTCCTTCTTTCGTTGGGCTTCCGCTGCCTGTGCTGCTGTTTGTTCTTCATCCTCGGAGGAATCCTCGGAGGAATCGGATTCGTCAGATTCGGGCTTGGGTCTTGATGGTAGCTCTTTGCTTGGAGCGGATTGTGTTGCTTTTCCATTAGCAGCCCCCTCGCCTTCTTCATCAGATTCAGCGTCCCAGCTATCCTTGACGTTATTAGCGGCGGCTTCCCAATCATCTTCAATATCTTCTTGCTCTTTTGCTGCTTTCGCTTTGGCAGCTTTAGCTTCGGCTTTGGCGGCTTTCTTGGCAGCCTTTTCTTCGGCCTCCTTAGCTGCAGCTTCGGCTTGCTGTCTCGCCCTCTCAGCCGCTTCTGCTAGTGCTTTCTCCTCGTCAATCTAGTAGGATATCGGTCAGTCTGAAGTTGGAAACACAGATACACTAGTTTCGGGATTGGATTCTTGGATCAATACCTTCTGGTCTGTCTTCTTGCCGCGCTTCTTACTATCATACACAACCTTCTTCTTCCCCTCGCTAGCCTCGTCGGAGGGGCCGACTTTGATACCGGCAGCAAGCATTTGTTGAAGCTTTCTCTCATTGCGCGCCTTCTCCTCTTTTTGGGCCTTAGTGAGGAACTTGCCTTCTTTCTTAAGCTGTTCAATTCTCTCCTTTTCTTTCTGCTTCTTGCGAGCCTTCTCCTCTTCCCTTCGCTTCGCCGCTTCAGCTTCTTCGCGCTCCAGGGCCTCTAATCGAGCTTTCTCTTCAACAGCATTGCGCTCGGCCTCCTCTCGCTGTCGTTTCAACTCCTCTTGCTGTTTCTGGAGGGCTAGAAGATGAGGGGGGAGTTTCTTCCCTTTCTTTCCTGCAGTCTCAGTAGCTGGTGCTGGGACGTCTTTCTTCTCTTCTACGGCTTGCTTCGCCGGTTCAGCAGCTTTAGGGGCAGGGGCAGGAGCGGGTGTTGTAGTCTTCTTCTTGGCGGCCTACGATGCAGATAAAAGTCAGTTGAAGAATCATCACTCAATCCTTCGGCTTTTTTTTACACACCTGTTCCTTTTTCCTTGCCTTCTCTCGCTCTTTCTTCAACTTTTCCTTCTCAGCTTTAGTCAGTACTCTTCCACCCTCTCCTGTTTCATCGTCGCCTGCAGCAGCAGGAGCGGGCTTGGCCTGTTGTTGCTTATTTTGCTTGCCAGCTTTTCCCTTCTTCTCTGGTAAGGCGAACTCGTCATCCATCGTTGCCTCTTCGGGGGCTTTGGCTGCGGGAGCAGGTTCGGCGCCAGGGGCATTTTCGCCGTCGACAAAGTTCTCAGACAGACCCTTCTTCTTCCTCTTCTCTCTGTTCTTCTTCATCATGGCCATTAGTCCACCGACAGGTGCTTCTTCCTCCTCATTAGCATCCGCTGGCTCCCCGGCAGCGGCCATTTCGGCGTCTCCATTTGCAGGCGCGATCGATTCGCCCAGCTCTGCCTCCCAGTCGTCAGCCGCCTTCTTGTTTCCCTTCTTCTTGGGTGGCATCTTGGCAGTAGTATGGTCTGTGGGTGTGGTGTGGAAAGTTGGTGTTTATGGTAACCTTAAGACGGACGGCGAATACTCTGTAGGCGGAGTCGTTCTTGAAATCCTTGCCTAGACAATATGGTTTCACGTTGGATCTGGATATTGAAGATGCTGGTGGTGGGGGATCGGATCTTGGACCCTCTACAAAATGACGAGGGTGACGAGGGGCAAGTTTTAAACCCGCTAAGCTCAGACGACAAACGGAAAAAAATGAGCCGCAAAATGAGCCAGAATTAAATAGGTAGGTACAGCATAAACCTAGAGGCCTCGTGTTGGATTAGTACACGCGAAATCTCACAAGAGGAAATCGGTGCTTGCAGTTCAAAGAGTTCAAAGGATGGAAGATGATATTGGATGGTATTGGTATTGGACGTATTCCAGTTAGATTTGATGTAATAGTACGAAGTAGATGTACGGATATGTAGGAAGGGTTAGGGCCGTTATTGCCTTGCCTTCGCCGTAGTGGGGTAATGTAATGTACAAGTTCAGCACGCTAAAGACGTACCCTTAGGCGTACCCTACCTCCCCTAGCCGCGTTAAAGTTTCTCAGAATTATTTTTGTGAATGAACTGCAAGTTTGCACAACAATTATGAAGGATTAAGCGAATAGTATATTTCTTATCGATACCATCCGATTAGATAAGGAATTGTAACCTAAGGTGGGGTTGCAACCTTAAAAACCTTGAACCTAAGGAACCCTGCATTTTGTACTTCGTACCTGCTCCCCCCTATTCAGTCATGCGAGGGGATCTCAAAGACTGAACATGTGATCGTGGAGACCGTGTATACAGAGTCTCTGAGGTGTTAGATGTTTATGCATCCTGCGCATGTCCTGCAAGGCTATACCTGTATCTCTCATCCTCTACCGAGCTTCGTATGTAAGTATCCTTTTACTTACCATCTAACAAAGCAAACGTGAGATACATTAGCCTGAACAGTGTTTGACACGACCAACCTACACACTCTCTTATTTCCATAAATTATTATAATTATCGTCAGTTCATTCACATCAAAGCGTTAGTAATGTCTGTTATTTTTGCGGCATCATCCTTCCTCCCACGTTTATCTCGCTCTCCCCTCCCCCCTTCCTCTCACCTCCGAGGCTAGGCATAGGTAGATAGGTAGAAATGCCATGAGAACCATATCTACCTAACTTCATCAACTTTTAGTATCCTGTCCACTAGCCTTGGGAAACATTTGCCTAGACAACGTGAGAGGTCGAGTATGTTGCGGACAAATGCTCGTAACGTATAGTCATCATGAGAGTACAGGCGAGAGGTAGTACTTGAGAATACTGTAAGCCAACTCAAAGCACGAGCTGTCGCTGCTGGTTCCTTCAGAGGTGATGTACCCGTCTTCGTCCAAAGGCTTGAGGAGTTCTCGGAACCGCTGTAGATATCTTGGGTCTGAAACAAGTCCCTCCAACGTATGCCTATCAAGACATGTCCGTAGAACATCTCCATCAACATGTGTGTTCAATCTTGGAAATAGGCTGGGTTCCATGTCGGGTCCGACCGAAGTTGATTCGGAAGAGCTGTCTGGAAGGGCTTGCGGGTAAGTAGCTGTACATGATGTTACCAGGTTCTGGATGAATTTAAGGAGTTTCCAAGCATCCTCATTTAATATTGAGAAGTGCTGGAGAGACCCATCGATTGTGAGGCCGACGATATCCGACCCAGGTAATCCAGCTCTCACACAGCCGTAACGTGGCCGGTTCTTAATCGATCCCCACGCAGCTCTGGTGTACCCTCGAGCAAACCTCCGAACTGACGCTTGAAGCTCAGCTTGAAATACCAGACTCAGAGCTCTCTCTTCTTCTTCGGGAGCCCACAATCCGTGTATACCGCACATAGGATCCGACAGCAGGGTTATAGGAAGACCAGGTGTGCCTATTTCAATGCCGTGCAGGCTGTTTCGACAGATTTCATCTGTGTGCAACTGAACCATCTGTTCGCCATCATCCGAGAATTCTCTCTTGTAGTCAAGGATGATTAACGAATGGTTGGTGGTGAGAGCGTGTAAATGACCGTTGACAACTTCCATCCACGAAGCGGGGGATGGCAATTCATGCGATCTAGTTATCTTAAACTTGCCGCCTTCGATTTGATGGTATTGGATTACAAATCCGACACACAGGAAGATGCCAAACTCGTCGGTCGCAACAGACCATATAGGGCCATCCTTAATTTTCCGATCAAACTTAGTCCAAAATCGCACTGGTCGGGCTGCGTTGGTTACTGCCGATTCCTTATCGCGTTCGGCTGAAATTATTAAGAGGAGGCCTTCGTTCTCCTTCCTTCTCAAAGCAAGAACAATCCAGTCCCCACGAACATTCCCATCTCTGTACGTCCAAGTTGCAAGAGACACGGCTCTTGTTTCCATTTTACCGAGGCCTGTGATATACTCGACGTCATGATACGTATAATTCTCTCCGGGTTTCTTTCTTTCCAGAGGTTGCGATAAATCTTGACCAATCTCGGGGTCGAGGAAATGCAACGAAGGTAATCCATCTTTCGAAACGACTGTAACGAGAGCCCCTAATCTCTTAGAGTATAGTATCTTAGCAGGCGTTCCTCCTACTGGAAAGTAACGCGGGACAGGCTTTGGTTGTCGTTGCAAGTCGGTGATCATGATTCGCGGCCCAGAAATCATCACCATAGTCGAATCTCCAAGTTCAGGAAGTTGTTCGCGTAACGAGGCTACAGAATTGATCGGTGGCGAAGCCATGCTAGGTCTATCTCCGTCGGTTGGCCAAACGGAATAAATCTCTTCGAACCGGCCCTCACGAAGCGAGGCGTAGTTCGTCATTACCGCAAGTTCAGTATCGCTGCAAACCAATACTGAATTGGGGTCTCCCGCCGCGGCGCCAGAATAAACCCGAGATTGCGACACGTTAAATTTGTCCCGGTAAATTTCAGCAGCTCCCGGCTGAGATTGATCTAGTTGAATTGTAAGCACATCACCGAATTTAGTTCCAGCAACGACGACAATCTTGTCGGATCGTTCATCAAAATAAACGATGCTTGTCAAAGCACCAAAGGGAACCAGGCCCGTGGAATCTGTTTTTAACTCATGGCTTAGACTCGTTGGACCTGTGGGAAGTATTAGCAGCTGGCCAACCCTAGAAAATCTTAGGTACACATACTTGGAAGCAACTTGAGCAAAACGGGTGGCGCGGGTGTCTCTTGCTCTAATTCAGTGGAATAAATCGCGAGAATTGGATCTTTGTCTTCATACAGACCAGTCAGAACAACTGTCTTGCCTCTGAACTTCCCTATCGCGAGACATGTGACTTCGCCTTCGACGTCAAAAGACCGTTGTAAGGAAACCTCGAGGCCGTCAACTCTAAGGAGAGCGATTTTGAAATCCGATCCTGAGTAGATCGCCAGTGCGATAATCTCACCATCGATGGCTGCATCCGCTACAGTAGCATTGTAATCTCTTAATATCTCGCTTGTCGAATTTTGAGAACTGCACTCCAATTGAGGTTAAACACTGCAGTATGCTTACTATTTCAGGAAACTCACCATCCTAGTGGGGTAGAAACTGTGATATAGTTAGGTGTAACTTGCACAGCTGCATCATTGGCATCCTGGGCAGTAAGCGTTGTCGATGTGAGATCGTATGGAGTAGCGTCGGGGTCTTTTTCCGAGGCCTCGGATAGATCCCTAGACAGATGAAGAACAGAAGATCCATTGGGAAGTGCTAGAAGTAGTAAAAACCCATCTTCTATATTCCCTTTGTAGTTGGATAAAGCCCAGCACTGCTTAACGTTGGCTGAATATGTCAGGTCTAGGCCGATTCTTGCCTGGATGCCATATCTGAGCTGCGTGATCGCTCCCGTTATGCCTCTTCCACTACAAGCGAAAACTTTTCCTGGCTGGCAAAGAGTCATTTTTCCAATATCTGAGCTCGAGCCCTCGCTACTTTCATCCAGTGTTCCTTCGGTAGTCACAATGAAGTCAACCGTTGGAGACCAATTTGGAATTGAACCAATTCTTTGCGGAGATTGTCTTGCTGAAACCTATCGATGATATTAGCCAAGTGATGCTGGGGGAAGGTAAGTATATACAACTAACATTCCAAACCGCCCCAGGGCCGGAGTCTCCGCCGGTAACTAAGATATCACCAAATAGATGGAAGAGAGACGCGAAGGCTGTGTCAATATTGCAGTCAACGGATCCCATACTGACGCTAGTCTCGATTTCAAATTCGTCGCCGCATTCAAGAAAGTTGATGAGTCCGTCTTCTCTTGCCAGATAGATAACATCCTTCCGATAGTGATACGGGGGATGGCGTATAGGTCTAGTCCATGCCGTCCACAGTGGATCGCCCATACCATGATGCAATTGGGTATTATCACAATTCGCTAGCTCAAATTTGACAAATTCAGGAGGTCCACGTAAGACATCCGAACAAGTAGCCGTAATACTCTCAGTGATGATCAGAAAGGCATTTCGGACTTTAAGGGGCACGACCAATAGTGGCATCCTATACTCATCGTCGAGCCTGTGGCCAGGCTTCTCTTCGCGCAAAGACATCTTCCATTCATTCGAATCAGTGCAGTCCCATTCGTATACCGCCAATCTAGAAACATCCGGTTGCACCATGATAATCATCAAGATTACATGTGACTCATTTCCGTGGGTCGGATGGAGGAACTCAATCTTGTGTATAACACCAATGACATGCCGGGCTTCCCAGTCTTTGATAGGCTGTAGGATGCTTCCTTGCAAGTACTGATATTGTAAGTTATACATTGACTCAAGTTGATAAACAATGAAGAGCTTCTCGGCGCACCCAATGACCAGAAAATTAGAGGACGGGTCAATGGCCATATGCCATCCAGGGGAAACAAGCCGTTCTCCGGGCACCTTGTGGGTCGAAGAGACGAAAGCCCAATGGCGGTCGGACCCTTGCCGCAAGAACAGAAATACCAAATCACCCTTCTCAAGCATCAGGACCAGCAGCTGAGGTGGTAGCCGTGAGATTTCACTTCGGGATCCAGAGATGGCGGCGTTCATGTCAGCCATTTCAGTATCGCTGTCCTCCGTCTTGACGTGTGTGCCGTCTTCATTGCATTCGTTAGCTTTGCGGGGATATTGAGGTGAGCCCATGACTACCGCATTTCGTATTCTGGAACCAAAATCTTTCTTTCTGATAACATCTTTAAGCTGTCTGTCCGGGCCAAGTTCGCATATCTGAACACAATTATCCTAGTAGTATGTCAGAATCTGAAGACAGCCAATGCCAGATGTCAACTATGAAGAGGAACACTGGTGCACGAGGGGGAAAAGTCGCATTATATATATATATATATATATATATATATATTTCTCAGTTTCAAAAGAAACCTCTCACATTGGATAAAATGATGGATGAAGAAAAGGGGGTGAAGTTAGTGAACTTACACCTATCAAAGCAACGTCGTTATAACGAGCGGATCGAAGTTGCACAGGCAATACCCATCTTATTATGGGACTTTCAATAACTGTTTTGGTGAGCAAGCCATATGTAGGCGGTTTTGAGAGCGACTGTCTTCCCATCTTACGGCGAGCAGTGCTATTTTCTCTCAAAAGTTCCTCTGCTGTGACTGTACGAGAGACCCATTGGTCGTCTTCGAGAACATAAGTTTGGAGAGACATTGTTGGCAGATGTGCGGATCCGGAGTATAGTTTGTTCAAGGTCGTGATTGACAGTACCTAATTTCCTAATGTATGGAAATCGTGGAATCGTAAGTTCCCACTTTAAGCGAACTCCCAAGATTCCCAAGATTCCCAGGATTCCCAGGAATGTCTTCTCGGTAGGTAACACGAGGTAGGCAGGAAAGACCGGTAGCCCGTGCTATTTATTTGCACGGCAGACGGAAAGTACTACCTAGGTACTAGGTACTAGATGACAAGGAAAACGAAAGTTAAATGCAATCGACCTGGAGGTACTGATATTGATAAAGGTTATATGTAGTTATGCCAGTGCCAGGTGGTGATCCAGCTTTACATGCCCAAACACATGAACAGCTGGAGGTACCTGACCTGACTTGGCATCTACAGGTCGTTTGAAAGACTCGTCGAACTACCCACTACCCGATCTCTAGGCGCTAAGGCAGGTGGAATACAACCGTGGTATTTCGACGAAAGGTGCTAAGCATAGATGTTAATCTTTACTTTATTTCTTCAGGTGTATCCGTATCCAGGGAAACGGTCTTCGACGGCGGTCTGTCCAGGTGTGTAATAGTAGTGTGGCCGGGTATTGTTCGAGTCGAGACCTAAATTTTTAGGCGTCAGCGTTTAGACGGGGAGAAGGGACGGGGGACAGCGGGGGACAGCGGGGAAGAATAGCAGGTGTCCACAGGTACGAAGTATGGTAAGTATAGTGGGCTTGGGAGAGTTTGAGAGAGTTTGGGGGGGAGTTTTAGGAGGAGCTTAGGAGGAGCTTGGGCGCAGCAAGCAGCTGTAACGTAGATGCAGTCAATGCGGGGAAAGCAACACTGGGCAGTCAATCAGGTCAATCAGTCGCGTGCCTTTGACCTTGCAAGTGCATGGCGAATTCGTCCTTCCTAGAAATTTCAATGTTCGTGTTGCTAATGTAAGATACACGAGAAGAAGAAAAGAAGCTCTTTCTAGTTTTCTGGATTGTTTTCGTTGCACGAGACGCCTGCGTCTGTTGCTCATTTGTGCAAAGAAGGTCCTACCCGGATAATGGACAATAAATAATAGGATGGAAAGCGCTGTTGAGGGGTTAAACCTATGTGGAAGCTTCATTCCCTAATGGAGTACTTATGCATCGTTCACCCCACATCATTAATATCGGCCGAGTTGTTACATTTATTGATATATTGATATATTGATATATTGATAGTAGGTAATGGATAATATTTCCAATATTCTCGAATTATAAGAGAGTTCCTTCCATTGTTCGTTGCTTCAAGGTTGGTAGGTATCTCGGACACTAAGTTGATTGTAACTGCCAAGGATGGCAAGCACAGCACATCCACTACCTTAGCCATGGATATCCTGGCTTCACTCTCTAGAGTCTAGGTATGTCAAATGTTAAGAAAACGACCGCAATAGCACTGTCAGAGAAATAAAACTGGAAGAAATGTGTGATATGTCTCCACAGTCGTTCCATAGAACCGAAATTTCACAATATCAAATGAGACGCTTGCTATATCTCGTCAACATTCTCGTCAACATGCTTCCGGATATCGAGACCCCATCCGATTCTATGCTATAAATCCATACTAGGTAAACTCCAAATGCCAGGTACTTAGGTACCTATGGAATGATATATGTGACGCCACGATCTATGCTTTCTTTGTGGCGGAACGATAAATATATTGGCACGTCTCGAGAGACAATAGTCTTGTCCGCGATACCTCTCTACTCTACTACCCCAATGAAAAGAAGACCAACAGCCCAGATTTCTAACATCTACCTAGTAGTACTAGTAGTACTAGGTAGGCCAATCTTGGGTACCACTGTACGTAAAAGCATGTCTCAGATGAAACTACTAATAGGACGATTGGGACGGAAACATGGAAACATAGAAGCGGGATGGACGTACCGATACGCTGGAATATCTGCAAGAAACCTCCAGTGCTAAAGCCAGTTAGGTTAATCTTTTAGCGCTGGTGGCTCGCCGGGTTGCCCCATATTAAAAGGCACCTACCTGCACAGGGCGCCGCAAGGGTACCTCACGGGACGGA
Organism: Rostrohypoxylon terebratum; assembly: GCA_022497145.1. NCBI lineage: Eukaryota > Fungi > Ascomycota > Sordariomycetes > Xylariales > Hypoxylaceae > Rostrohypoxylon > Rostrohypoxylon terebratum. Next base: position 153,207 of record MU385912.1, on the reverse strand, counting down.
AAGACCCACCCTGGCACTCCTAGTTTCCCGACCAGCTGCCAAAACTTTGAACTGAGCATTGGACTTTCGACCTTTCATCAATGAATCCACGGAAGTCGTTAGTCGTTACTTGTTCTCATACCGTTGGCTAATAAATTTTTTATCAACTCGTCACTTCATCATCATCTTCATTTCCAATATTCAAACGTCGTTCATCTCGTCAATTTATTATATAACCGTATTTGATCTAATTTGATTGGATTGACCTTGCGAATTCGAAATTCGTTTCCGTCTCATAAACACATATGTCATAAGTCGCATCTCGTCTCATTCTCAAAAAAGGCCACGCTTATCAAGATAAGCACTTGTACCTAAATCAGTAACCAAGTAACCACCAAGACAACCAAGACACGCCTCTGTTGGACTTCCCCAACGGCATATAGACGTAACGCAACATCATCTTAGGCACACCGACTTCATCGAGAGATCTTTGTCGCGAAGGAGTGTCTTAGATAAAAAAAATAAAAAAATAAGAAAAGGACCAAAGGGAGGGAAAAGTCGAATCTTATCTTGCTGCACATGGTATCAGATACCACAGCTGCGACCCTGCCAGGAGCAGCGGCCTGTTATCAGTCCATCCACACACGGAGACAACACGGCAACAAGTGAGGCAACCTGACGTGCAGCAAGTAGCAGCAGCATCAGCAGAACCAGAGGGGATAAAATTCCCCATGGCCCGGGAACAGGAGGATGCCGACGGCAGAGAAGAGGAGAAAGATATGACCGGCGCAGACGATCATCACCAAGATGACGAGCCCGCATTAACCCACGCTCAAGAGTCCCGCATTCAAGACGCATGTAGGCGGAGGGACATCGACGATCTCCAGGTCTTAGCCGTATCGAGAGGCGGGTTCCTCTCCGACGCCATCCGTCGCCAAGCATGTGAGTGACCCGCGCACACCTCACCATTCTCTCATTCCGCATCTTACCCACTCCCTCCTTACCTACCTTCTTTACTCTCTCACTCGCCCGGTTAAATTGGATGTAAGTGTGAGGCTCAACGTTCTTCGGTAGGGCCGGTATTATTAGGCTTCGCCGTTGACGAGCACGGGGAGCAGGCTAGCGCCTCCGATTCGTGGAGGAAGCTCGCACGGCATAAAGACGAGGACCAGGTGAGGCTAGACGTCGACCGTAGTTTCGTCTACTACCCGAACGGTACGGAATACCACCCACCCTCCGCCGCGAACCGCGGCTAAAAAACCCCCAACAAACACCAGCACTGACCAATTCCCAGACGACACGCAAGCACAGCTCGACGAAAAGAAGTCCGCGCTCTCGGACCTCATCACCGAGGTGCTCCGGCGACAGCCGTACCTCAGCTACTTCCAGGGGTACCACGACATCTGCCAAGTATTCCTCCTCGTGCTACCGCCCAGCACGCGCGCGACGGCCGTGGCGCGCCTCTCGGGCCTGCGCATCCGCGACTTCATGCTGCCGAGCCTAGGCCCGGCCATCTCGCAGCTGCGGCTGATCCCGGACATCATCTCGGCGGTCGACCCGGCGCTATGCGCGCACGTCGGCCGCACGGAGCCGTACTTCGCGCTCTCCGACACCCTGACCATGTTCGCGCATAACGTGCGGCGGTACGCCGACATCGCGCGCCTGTTCGATGCGCTGCTTGCCCGCGAGCAGGTCTTCAGCTTGTACGTGTTCGCACAGATCGTGCTTACGCGCCGCGACGAGCTGTTCGAGCACGACGAGCCTGATATGCTCCATTTCACTTTGTCCAAGCTCCCTCAGGATCTCGACTTAGACGCCGTGATCAGGGATGCCGCAGAACTGTTCGACAAACATCCCCCTGAAACGCTAAGTAATTGGGGACGCATCTCAAATGCGAGTGCGTTGAAGACGGGACGGAGGGTGGATATGTGCGCGAGGCAGGGGCTAGCGGAGGGTTTCGCGTACTTCGAGCAGCAGAGGAAAGAGCTCAGGTGGGCGGCGCGGCGGGAGAAGGCGATGAAGACGGTCTGGGCGAACAGGACCGTCATTTTCGCCGTCGTTGTCGGGATCGGCGCCGTGTACTTCCGCAAAGCGCCGTTCTGGACGAATCTCGTTGCGCGGTCGATTCCTAGCCATTACTTCTAGGTTGGGGGTTTAAGGTGGTGCGGTAGCAGCGGGTGATGCGCCAACGAAGGTTTTGCCTCGGGGTTTTGTACGAATAGGTACGAATACTTTGTCTACTGTACCTGCCCACGAGATTCGTGTACTCTGGATTGAAACAAGGGCCAGGAGTTATGGTGTGACTTTCCAAGTTTGGTAGATAACACGGATCGTTTGATTTGAATATTAGAAAATGTGCGAGGATCGCCTCCGAGGAAGAGACGGCGATTACGGCTCTGGAACACTTTGCGATACAACATAGTAGTACCAAAAAAATATAGTACAACACTAGAATTCGAATTTAACATATTCTAAAAACACATGGTTTTCGAACCGTATTCAGAATTACAGTCTCATTTCATTTAATTGTTTTTTTTCGAGCTTGTCATATCTAGGTAGTAATTTGAACCCTTAGCCAAGAGACCACACTCGTCACGCAGCCTCCTGAAAAGCCGTCTTCAACCCCTCAAAGTGCTCCTGCTCCTCCGCCGCCAGCTTGCCGTGAGTATCGCTTATGATAGTCAAGATGAGACTATAGTTATTATACAAGAAACGCTCCCTCTTCCTCCTGTCGTTCCCGAACGCCGCGCTATACCTCGTCAAGAAGGCCTCCGCCTCGCTCCGCAGACGCCCTAGGCTTGTGACGACCGGCTCGTCGTCGCCGGCCTCCGTGCTCAGGGATAGAATCCCGTGGAGCAGCTGTCCGAAGCGCTGCGTGCAGACGTGCGGCGCGGCGGATAGCTTGCCCTGCTCCGTCTTGGAGGTCGGCGGGCGTGTGGGGAGGGCCGAGGTGAGGGCGCGGACGGACTCGCAGTGCGCGTTCATGATGAATTGCAGGCGCGGCCACAGAAGCATGGCCGTTCCGTTGAGGTACCCGTCCGCGGCGGGCACCTTGCGGCGCTGCAGTTCGAATTGGAAGTGCTGGTTCAGACGGACGGCTAGGAGGACACCGATGGCGTCGTACGTATCCGCGATGAGTGTCTTGGTCAAGGTTTGGCCTAGCTGGAAGGTCGGGTCGAATATGTAGGTAAAGTGGCGCGAAATGGCAGAATAGCTTAGGGCGGGGGAGAAGAAGGATGCGAGGAAGGTGTATTCGGCCGTTGCGTTATCGATGAGGGCGAGGTTGAAGTTCCGGAAAGGAACCTCGAGATAATGAGTAGACTGATCTTCTTCAGCTAGGTAGGAAGAGAGAGCGCTTGTGTTGTTCGTTCGTAGCAGATCGATCCGACGGCCCAAGTTAAAGGCATCGTGGGGTGGACCAGCGATTTTCGAACTCGATAGGACCGTACCCTTCCGAGAAGTGTCCTCGTTCCCTATTACGTCGGTCTTATCCAAGGAATGTAGTTTGATTTTTCGAAGCGCGTTCTCGTATCGTGTGAATTGGTTGGCGTAATACCACCTCATGGTATTCATATACGCCTGGCATATCTCGTCGGCTAGGGCGGAATGGTGTTTGTGGAGAAAGGAGTATAGGTCTCTGAACTTGAGGAAATTCTGTTGTTGGATGATCTGGGCATTGATATGTGGCGATCGCAGAGCCTTTATCTGGGACACAAAGAAGTCTCTTATCCGTTCGATTGCCTTGAGGACTAATTTCTCTAATAAGGGACCGAGATCTTGTAAACCTTTACTACCCTGGGCACTCGACGCGTTTTTCTTGTGAGCGGTAGCTCTCTTGTCGATCTCGGCGACAACCTTGACCCATGATTCGTCGATATGACCGTCGGCGACTTTAGATACTACCATAGGAGAAACACTAATCTCCTCAACCACGGGTCCCAAGCCTTTCTCTACTGCCTTTCTATTCTCCAACCGTACATTCAGGGCTGTCGACCGGGCTTGTAAGGTCTCGATATCGGCGGAAACCGTAGCAAGATCGTTTCGAAAGTTCTCTAAGTTGACCTCTACTGAACCTAATATTTCGTCACAAGCTCCTATCGAACGGTGCAAGTCCTCAAATTTGGTTTTGTCTCGGTCGTCTAGGGAGTATAATCATGAGCAGGGTAAAGATAGAGAGACCTGTGGATTAAAGGGGGCCATACATTCTTCGGCTGCCTGCGGTCTATATACACCAACTCCATCTGCTGCCGGCTCTTCTGATAATGCTAGCTCCTTGAGAGATAACCCGCCAAAATCGAATTCGAGCTGGAGATCTTCAGCCGATATGGAGCTAATTGCACCCACCCCTGGCATGGTAGCGGATTTCGCAGGCCGTTCGTCATCGCCTAAAACCGTACTGAGAATCTCTACGGGGTCGGGGCCGGCGTATATGGTCCTCGATTCTTTCAACGTTGACCCATTGGCTCGTCGAGAAGAAGCTAAAAAGGAGGAGGCGGACGATTCGCTGGATGCTAAGGATAGCGACGATGATCTTGGGGTGATGCCGAGGCCGGGTCTCTGTTGGGAGGTAATATACGGGCCGAGGCCGCTCGCGGTTCGTCGGGGGGCGGGAGAATAGGAACGGCTACCCGGCTGGGAGAGAGCGGGAGAAGTTGACTGACCGGCAAGCCGATCGAGCCACATATTTTTTTAGATGCGAACGGGAAAATCGGGCTATGAGTTAGATCGCGTCATGGCTCTTTGACGAGCTTTGAACCGTATTGGCAAACCAGTAATCGAAGTAATCAAAGTAACAAATTCCTAATTCAATAGGGTTTATTAGGTATTAGGGGGATACAATATGAGAGACGTTTTGTTCGCGATGGGTCATATAATAATTATAATTAAATGATCCCAGTTGTTAGTGAACCTTAACTGAGCTCTCTTCTATTAGATACCAGATTAGATACTGCGTAGGTGGAAGGCGAGGCCGTGCAACAGCCTCTTCTAAGTCGCGGAATGAAGAAAAGTGATTGGTCGAAGCTCAAGACACATGTCATCGAGACTAACTACCATAAAAGGATTAGACTCGTTTTATGTTTGGTATCGGGAGCAAGAACGAAATCTGAGTGGGTACCGTAAGATCTAACTTGGAAAGGTGGGGTTCAAGTTTTTTGGTTTCTGATATAGACGGAAAGTACATTGATGTACTTTCTGTCTTGTCTTCTTGTCTTCTTGTCCCTCTTGTCCCTCTTGTCCTCGAGTTAGGATGGGCTTCATTCCTCAACATTGCAGAGGTGCCCAATGAAAGATGGATGCATCCATTCTGTAAGGACATCTGGAATACATCCATTACATATCGTATGCATGCCTCAAAGCGTACCAAGGTATTCCAGGGTTACCTGACATCTTCTAATGGCAACTAGAACATTTCCAAAATGTACTGGAGAGAACTAGGATTGTGTCAGTAACTCAAAACACATCAATTACTGTATAAGACAGAAGCACAGCTGCCTGAAGTTTGGAAAGCGTAAAGTCCAGTGATTCGTCCATACTAGATCCATGGACGATGGTCAGAACATTAGAGAGGAGAGAACTTTTCGCCCGCTAGAAACTTTAAAACCTTCTCACTAAAACATTCAACAGGCACGCTGAGAGAAATAAAATTAGTGCTCGGCTTTGTGTGACCTACACACTTCCTACACACTTCCTCGGGGTGGCCTAGGCTGCCTGAAACCCCACAATTCACCCAAAAAGCCAAACTTTACACATTACACTAGTACAGAGTAGAAGGAGGTGAAGACACTGAAAAAAAAAATACAAAAAGTTACTAGGAGGAAATGGGGCTAATTACAGGCTTCGAGCCAATCAGACTTCTCAGAATCAGTATAAAGTGTGTGCCCAATTGGCCTGGAAAGAGGAAAATGATAATAATAATTAAAAAAAAAAAATCCCGTCCTTTTGCCTTTTGACGTTCAATCCCCTCCAAGCCCTGGTCCAGCTCTACTTTTTTTTTCTCTCCTACCCCCTCCTCTGGATCTTCTTCAACTTCTCAAAATCTCCCCTCCCTCTACAAATAAGTCCACCAACTTCCAAGTTTGGTCTCGGACATCCAGCTTTGCCAACTGCGCATCTTGCTTTTTCTTCTACTTGACAAATTATCACCTTCACTTCGGTCAATCCTTCAAAATGGCGGACGAGGTAAGTTAAAAACAACAAGCGGCAGCATCATTGTCCCTTGTCCCTCTTTTATTTTTTACTGGTGATCGCAAATAGGCGGCGGGAGAGTGCTTAAAATCCACCCCGCATCAAGCATCAAGCATTAAGCATTACGCATCTAGCACGCATCGCCAATGAACCCCGCGATGGCAAAATTTATTTACTCTTAACCGCACGCAACTCATATTTTATTTGCCTTATCTCTGTTGTAACCAATTTGCGACCGGTACCAAAAAACAGATGGGACGGAAATCATGATGCTGACAAACTTCTTCCTCTCCGCAGTTCGAGATCGACAACCAGGGTGACGCCGGTGCGTCTGCCACCTTCCCCATGCAATGTTCGGCCCTCCGAAAGAACGGTGCCGTCGTCATCAAGGGCCGTCCCTGCAAGATCGTCGACATGTCAACCTCCAAGACTGGAAAGCACGGTCACGCCAAGGTCCATCTTGTCGGTATCGATATCTTCACCGGCAAGAAGCTGGAAGAACTCTGCCCCTCCACCCACAACATGGAGGTTCCCGTTGTCAAGACTAAGCAGTACAACTTCGTGAGTAAACCTCGCTCGAAAATGGTAGATGAAAGGTCGCGCTGACACGATCCATAGTCCCACATCGAGGACGGTTTCCTTGTCCTCCACGACATGAACACCTCTGAGGAGCGCAGCGACATCAAGCTTCCCGAGGGTGATATTGGTAACAAGATTGAGGCTGCCGACGATGCCGGGACCCCTCTTAGTAAGTTTTACGACATTTATCAGTATGAAATGCGAAATACAAGAGCTAATGGAGACCAGTCATTACCATTCAGTCCGCTATGGGTGAGGAGGCCGCCATCAAGGCCGACGAGCCCAGCCAGAAGGACTAAGTCTCCAAAGGGGAGACTTGGAGGCTCGTGCGGACTATGTCGGATCCTCAAGCTCTGCTAATGCCTCTGCCAACTTGGACATCACCTGAAGGGGATTCTTTAAACTAGGAAACTAGTAGTTAGGCTCGTTATGGACAATGGTTCCATGGTCGGTTCACCTTAGGATTTATTCATTGCTATGCTATCCATCGTGGGGAAACATGGCGGATCATGGCAGTTGGTACGGCAATCCTACAGATCTCGCATCTGTCCCCATCTTGTTTGAGGAACAAAACAATGTGCATTTGGAGGATCATAGCAAAAACAGGTTCCCTGTTACAATGGCACATGACTTGTCCTGCGGGATCTACGATATGATCTTTTTTTTTTCTTACGAGCTTTAGTGATTTTTTGATCAACGAATCTTACGTGATTTAAGGAATATCAGATATAAGTGTCGAGTGTTGAGGCATTATGCGTGAAAAGTGTCCATGAGCAGCGCTAAGAGTCAGTTGGAAATAATATGGCGCATTTCTAACGTCATCGCCATCAGTCTCCAATGCCCCTTACCTAGGATAAATATATGTAGCCTGTTTGTAAAGCCTCAATGAAAATAACCTTGGAAGGTAGAAAAGCATCAGGGGGGCTATTCTATCCCAACATTTTCGAGCTTTGAAGTTTAATTATAGAATTTCATAATGAGATGGCAGTAGGTAGGTAGTGAAATTGATAAGACTGAAATTTTCTACGTACATATTAAAATCTTCTATTCTCATTTGCGAGTAATTTTCTTAAACGGCAGTTTTCTTTCATACATGATAAGTCACAACTCGGACATTACGAATCTCATCCAATAAGTTATAAAGCTGTTATAGCTCAGGTCCCCGCTCCCTTTTTCGACTTCTTGCCCACAAACCACTTTTTTTCTGTGCATATGTACCGGTATGTACGAATTTAGTGGAATGGACAGACCTACAACTCGAGACTCGACGCGCGGAAATGGCACCGCCTAAGTATCACAAATTCCGCGCCGGCGAGCGGTGCGACGAGTGCGGCGCGCGGCAGTGGTACTCGCAAGACGCGCTACGGTACTGCCGCAACGGACACCGGCTCGAAGGGTTTGCCGAGCACGAGGCGGACGAGGACGACTTTGGCAACAAGGGGAAAGTCACCCGCAAAGTGAAAGAGAAGAAGAAAAAAGTTGCCGTGAAATTGTCTGGAGACGAGGGTAGGGAGCTGTATCTGGAGGTCCTGCAGCTGATCCTCATAAAACAGGTGCGCTGGCTGCTACTAGAGAAAGAGTTTCCGGACGACCTTGAGGAGATCATTCGGGCGCTGTGGTCACTCAGGGTTAGGAATTTACCGATTAGGGGGAGTGGGAACGATGAGGGGGGGAGCGACAGGGAGGAGAGCCAGCCCATGTTCAGCTCGATGAGCGAGGGTACGGGGAGCGAGTCTGACGAGCCAGGGCTATCAGATGCGACGACAGCAACTTGGGCTCCGGATGCGCGCAGACGGTGGAAGTTGCCGAAATTGATAGACACACTGGCGCTGTGCTACTTGGGCTGCTTGGTTAGACGGCTACCAGCTTCGACAGCGGATTTCTGTGGTTGGGCGCAAAGGGGGGAGATTGACTACCTTGCAGCGGTATTGACTGTTCTTCCACCTTCCCGGATCATGGGATCATGGGGTTACGCAAGTGTGCTAATACGACTGCTTAATCTAGCTTAACGGTATGCCGCGCATGGTTCGAGACCGTCTCCCAGCAGAATACCACTGGACTCTTCAAATTAGAGATCATATCCAACCTGGTCGACTGCAGGCTGCCGTGCAGGAGCTGGCGATCTCGTACAAGATTAATTTCGGTACCGTATTCCCGCCACTCAACTATGTGCCTATCCTTCTGCGGTTTATTACGGACTTAACCCTCCCTCGTAAGTTTCTATGCATGTTGAATAAGTGAGGCCCAAGCTAATAGGTACCTGTAGCTGAAATATACATTACGGTCAAGTGCATGACACAGATATTGAAGGTAGACTACTCGTATCCTACTGGGGGAAGAATCATCCGAACTATGGATAATCCAGAGGTTCTCTTAATAAGCTTAGTTGTAGTATCTACAAAGCTACTCTATCCATTGGACGGCATAGAACGACCGCCACGAAACCACGGTGACCCTCGAGGTCTGAAGATGGATTGGACGAAGTGGCAGGAGGTCATGCAGGACGATAAGGCAGAGGCATCATCTAACTTACGACGGGGAGAAGAACACAAGGTAAGCCCTGAGGACGTACTTACTATGGACAAGACGAAACTGGACGATTTTATGGACTGGTTCGAGAAGATGTGGATAGGAGATGGGGATGCCAAAAGTAAGCCACGCAACTATCTCTACTATTACAGTAGTGCTAACTCCTTCTCTAGCCGATGAGCGGATTAGAAAACCCTTTGAGAACCAAAAGCGACCTACCAAATCCAGTGATCCAAGCCAGGGTTCTAGTGAGAACGGAGATGGTGTGCGCATAAGAAATAGATATGAAGCTTTGAATAACTCTCTCCACGTGGTCGAACCAGTCCCTGACCCTGAAGAGCCGGAGGATGGAAAGGAAAAGCAAGAGCGAGACTTCTGTCCTGTTTGGCGAACCGAAGAGGACCTTCCTGACAACGCCAAGGTATTTTATGGAAGAGCAGCAGATATTGCAGCTATACCTTTGGCTGCATTGATCAAAGGCACTGCGCAGGTCGAGAATCGGTTGGCAAATTGGTGTAATCAGAGAGTGAGACGGGAAAGGGATAAAGGGAAGGGTAAAGCAATTCTCGTAGATAGCGAATCAGATTCATGACATCATTCAATTAATACGATTGTTTATGATATTGGCAGGTGCTACCTATAATATAGTATATCCATACAAGTCGTTGTTGCAACCTCAGAATCTCAGATTGGAAGCATAGGCCTTAAGATCTGTGGATCCATCAATTGACCCTAGAGGTAGGTACAATACATTGTACATCGTAATTGCCCACACTGTACAGTGTAGACGGTGAAGTGGGGCAATTCTGCACAACCTTGAACTATTATTAAATGGGCAAGAGAAATTTTAAATGATCTCTCAAACGTGCCACTTTCAAAAATCAAAAGTCACGTGACCGCAATCCACTAGGGTTCGTTTGTGCGGAATTTCAAACCCCCCACCGAATTTCGAAGCCGGCATCATCTTCGACTTCTCACTCAAACCACTTTATTCACGACAGACAGCAAAAGTAAGTCAAATACCACCATACACTCATATCTCCGTGTCATTCACTGAATGAAGCTAACAATAATGCGTTTACAGTGCAGATGTAAGTAATTTTTCAAACGCCAATTTCGAAATCGAAATGCGCATCACATCGCATCACATCGACGACCGACGGAGCCGAAACTCAAATATGGGCTAACTCGCAAAATAGCTTCGTGAAGACCCTTACGGGCAAGACTATCACCCTCGAGGTGGAGTCTTCCGACACCATCGACAATGTCAAGTCCAAGATTCAGGACAAGGAGGGCATTCCCCCCGACCAGCAGCGATTGATCTTCGCCGGCAAACAACTCGAGGACGGCCGAACCCTCTCCGACTACAACATCCAGAAGGAGTCTACCCTCCACCTGGTCCTCCGTCTCCGTGGTGGCATCATCGAGCCTTCGCTCAAGGCCCTCGCCTCCAAGTTCAACTGCGACAAGATGATCTGCCGAAAGTGCTACGTGAGTCACGAACTGCCTTGATGTTTATTCTATACAATAATACTATATGTTCTGTTTTGCTGACAAGAGACCAACAACAGGCCCGCCTCCCTCCCCGTGCCACCAACTGCCGCAAGCGCAAGTGCGGCCACACCAACCAGCTCCGACCCAAGAAGAAGCTGAAGTAAACGATTCGTCTCTATGTCCCATTTCTTCGGCGTACTGGTTTGGGGTGTATCATGAGCACGCTACGAAAATACGAATGGGTGGGATAGATGTTCTCTCTACCACTGCGATGGATTATTCATGAGGGAATTAGCATGCTAGGTAGCCTAGTAGTTCAGTGGCAATGAAAGTCGCGATGCACATGATAAAAAATTGTGTTGCTATTGAAGTGGTTGTGACTATGGTAATTGACTATACAAGATGCTTCTTTGGTTCAGGAAGAGTCCTATGACTATTGAGTATTCTCTGCCTCGGAATCCGATATTCACGACCCAGGAGCAGTGTGCCTGAGAAATTGAAGCCACGCTCACACCTACCGCGTGCTCTCAGCCAACATAGGCTGCGTAATTAAATCCAGTCCTAGAATATGCAAGCTCTTCATCTAAGCGATATCAGTATCCTCATAATTTCATAGTCCCATGCCCATGTCAAATATTCTTCTCTTTTTTCAATAAAAAAAGCGATATTCAAGAGGTGTAAAAGGTACTTAAGTACTTATGTACATATGTACTTCTTAGTCAGGTTCATGGTTCCATTTGGTCCAATCAAATGCCGTCGCTGAAGCTTACACCAAAGTCTAAAGTAAATTAAAGGCGGCCAATGACCGGCGGTGCTTCCGTGTCCTTAGACAGTGACGAAAGCTCCAGCTTCAACTACCGTGCAGATTAATATCTCGACAACATATCGGGCACATAGTGTCATAGTACATCCCGCTCCCCCGGCCTTCGACATTTCGCCAATCAGCCGTCTGCTAGGGCCTGAGAGGGAGACAAACAAAGATGGCAAACGCAGGTTACGACGCCGTCGTCGATGTCGATGACGAGGTACGCTTCCACTCCAGAGCTCGTTTGATGGGATAGCAATGCATACGATCGATGCGGCTACTACTATTCAGACATACATACACCCCTGCCCCTCAAGACAGAGACTGACATCAACCAACGTACAGGGCGATCTCGGCCACACCGACCTACAAGAGGACCTCGAATTCCACAACTCGAACTTCGGAGACAGCACCTCGCGCAAAGGCGCCCCCGCCTCCAGCAGCGGGCTTCCTCCGCCCGCGACAGCGAGCTCCGGGTCCGGCTCGTCGAAGCGGTACCTGTGGTCGCTGCACTTCTACGCGCAGTTCTTCGACGTCGACACCTCGAGCGTGCTGGCCCGGTGCTGGGCCGCCCTGTACCCGCGCGCCAACTTCCTCGACGTGCTCGAGGGCAACCCGGACCTGTACGGGCCGTTCTGGATCGCGACCACGGTGGTGCTGATCTTGTTCCTGGGAGGCACGATCAGCCAGTACTTGGCTAGCGAGGGGAAGGGGCCGTTCGCGTATGATTTCAAGTTGTTGAGCGGTACGTCTGCCTGCCTACCTAATCCCACACGATCGACGGGAAGGGATGAAAAACGAAAATGGAGGGTTATGAGGTATGAGAACATATACTAACAAAAGTCTTCTGAAACACAGGCGCCGCCGGCCTCATCTACGGCTACACCCTGATCCTACCCGTCGTCCTGTTCGGCGCGCTCCGCTACTTCGGGTCCGAGTCGGCGAACCTGCTCGAGTGCTGGGCGCTGTACGGCTACGCCAACCTGATCTGGATCCCCGTGGCCCTCATCAGCTGGTCGCCCATCACCATCCTCAACTGGGTCTTCGTCGGCGTCGGCTTCGGCCTCAGCGTCGCCTTCCTCCTCCGGAACCTGTACCCCGTGCTCAGCGCCACCGACCGCCAGACCAGCAAGATCCTGCTTATTCTAGTTATCGCGCTGCACGGCGGCTTGGCGATCGCCATCAAGGTCCTGTTCTTTGCGGCTGGAAGCCCCGTTTCGGGGGGTAAGGAGGGGGATACGCCGCCTGCGGCTGGTGGTGACGGGCAGAGATTGTTCTAGGCTACGAGGGCGTGGGTTGTGTATGTGTGTAAGATCCAGGGATTCCTAAGATTTCACGAGAAGAGGAAAATGGGATAGCCTTCAAGACGACGAGGAAGAAGTCGGAACTAGGCTAAGCTGGGCCAACTGGCATCGTGCTTTTCTGGCGTTTGGAAGGGCCTGAGAAACTGTTGAATCGAACTAAACGGGCAATGGACAGTGTTGTGTACACTAGCTAGTTGATACCTTTGATGTACCAATGTAATATCAACTTGGTCTGATATCACTTGGTCGTTCTGAAAGTTTTTCTGTGATTTGTCAGAGGTATTGTGTTTCGATTGTAAAACTACACAATTGTTTTGGATATTCCATTGCCAGCTCTGAAGACTCGTGTTCCTTTTTTCTCAATCTCGGAAGAAGACTAGGGAATCGACGAGTCCCCTATCGCCATTCCCCTTGAGTGCACCTCTTGCCCTCACCTACCTCCCATCCCAAAGACCATCCCCCTACTTCTCTCTCTCCTTCTCTCCCTCCTCAGCACCCTTCTCAGCACTCACCTCAGCACCCTTCCCCTTCGTAACCTTCCCCTCCTTCTCCACATCCCCGCCCTGCGCAACCCAATCGGTCCAGCTGCCAGGGTACTCCGCGACATTGTTCCAACCAGCGAGCCTCGCGATCTCGAAAGCGGCCTGGCTGCGGACCCCGGCCTTGCAGTAGAAGACAATCTGACCCTGGCCCTCGCCCGCGTCCGCGTCGGACGGCCGCTCGAACCCGAACCGGTCGCGGAACTCCTCCGCGCTCAGGTGGAAGCTGTCCGGCTGCGACATCACGGGCACGTTCAAAGCGCCCGGGATCCGCCCCGTTTTTCGGATCTCGTCCGGCTCGCGCACGTCGATGAGGGTTACGTGGGGGGTCGAGGATTGGATCGCTGCGTTGAGCTGTGGTTGTTAGTTAGCAAGTAAGTAAGTAAGTAGGGGCGTTTAGGGAAGGAAGGCGAGGAGGACGGGGTGAGGGAAGAGGAAGAGGAGGTAGGTTGAAGAGGGAGGGACGGAGAGAAAGCGACAGAGCGCACTTTTTCGAAATCCCAGAATTGGCCCTGCGGCGCTTCCTCCGACGAGTACCAGGCTCTTCCAAAAACAGCGCTTCGTGGTAATTGCTGTCGAGCTTGTATACGCAAGGTCAGGCGGGATGCGGATGTTTGTGAGAGAGGTGAAAGAGGAGCGGCCGAGACTGCCGCTCTCGCGCGTACCCCGCGCAAGATGGCGGCGGTTGCTAATCGTTTCGTTGCCATTGCTATCACAGTATTTAATGAATTAATTTTTTGCGATTAGGAGTATCTGGTTATGCGCGTTAGGCAATGACAAACCAGGGCGTAATTACTGAAAATATCATAGATTGAAGTTATCGACGTTTGGGGGAATGGGAAAAGTTTCTAAGCTCTCGGATTGGTCAGTTTGCCTAAGCTCAGCTAAATTTGTGATGGTGGGAAAGGTGATGTCAGTGATACGTACAGCGCCTATTAGTGGAGTTTTACACCTCAGGTCCACTACATATATAGCATCCACGAATTCATGTGCAGTGGGGTGCAGTATCAGACTCGACTCGGTTTCAAATCAAATCTCGAACTACTCGTAAAAATTACACAGCAGCTACTGTTAGACAACGGGATATCGTAGGATCTAGCTCCAGAATAAAATATGCAATTCTGGATTTCTGGATTTAGGTGTTACACGCCTCGTCATTTACTCCGCTATTTCTTCGCGTTGGTCCGCCTCTAACATCACCATCCCGTCTTGCACCACTTTCGTTCATTCCACTTCAACAATACTATCTATATCTGTACAGGAATTTTGGTTTGTTCAAGTTTGGTCTAATTCAGCGCCAGGGACATTCTAACAGTCGTTGATCTCGACCTATCCTCAGCTGTAACCTATATACAGAACTTCATTACAATTACTATATTTTGGGTTTGGTCGTCTCGTTCGTTATACTGTGTCTCGTCTCACCCTCGCTTATGTCGAGGTCCCACAAGACCGAGCCAGACTACCAGCTCTTTTACCATTTCCTCTCGTGAAACGTCAAGGGACAATCATCCTATGGAAACATTAGCTAAATGGACCCTTACAAATAGGAGACGTGAAGGACATACCTTGGGGAAAATGGTTGCGAACACCTTGATCTCGTCGGATTCGGGTGTCGCGTGGTGCTTCCAGTCGAGCTGGATCGAAGCCTTCCCGACCATGAGAGCCAGGTTCAGCTGAGCATAATGTTGGCCGAGACAGTAATGGGGACCAGTGCCGAATACCAAATAGTTCTTGGCACCCTTCTCTTCCGCATCTCCAGTGTAGTATCGCTCGGGGTCAAACTCATCGGGGTTCTCATATACTTTGGGGTCGCGTAGGGCCATGTAGGTGGTTGGGATAATCATGGCACCCTTGGGAACAGTGTACGAGTCGGTAACAGGGAAAGCCTTCTTGGCCTTGTAAGGTACCATCAGGACAGGAGGACGCCACCGCAGAAGTTCTCGGACAACCGCACGGGTGTAGGTCATCGACTCAAGCTGATCCAGGTTCACAGGGGCATGGATGTCGCCATTTCGCACACGGTAGTTCTCTTCACGAACACGGTCCAGCACATCCGGTCGGTTGGCCAAGACTTGGAACAGGTTGGTGGCAGCGCTAGACGTGGCATCTTGAGAAGCGAAAAGGAAGGTGAAAAGAGTTCGAGAAATTTCCATGTCGCTGAATTCGCGGAGCAGAGGGGACGGCTTGACCATGCCTTCGGTAGAAAGTCCCTTCTCGGTGGCTTCGGTCCATTTCTTGGAGGCGATCATATCCTTGATCCAAGCGTCCATGATGCAAGTAACCTCGCCGCCGGCAGCCATGCGAACCTTTGACTTAGCAGCACACTTGGCGAGTTCGTCCATGACCATACGAGCAGCTTGCTGACCGTACCAGGTTCGGGTGTACGGGATGATGATGGGAAAGTTGACAAGATCGAGAGCAGCAGTAACAAGATAGTAGTCGTCGGCAATCTTCTTCAAGGCAGAGTCAGGCATGTAGTAGCCGGCAAAAGTTCGAAGCGAGACCGTGCACATCAGCTCACGGAATTCGTGCATGAAAGGAACAGGCTTGTCTCCGGCTTTCTTGGTGATGTTAAGAAACCTGGCAAAATATTGCTTGTAGACCGCCTCCTGACCGGGAAGATAGCATTCGAGCGCTTTGCGGGTGAAGAGACCGTTTAGACCCTTGCGGTAGTCGACGTGGGCCTTGCCATCCAAGAATACCCAGCTGTCCGCACCCAGAATTTTGGTGGCAATATCGACAACGCATGGCTTCACGTATGTTGGCGAGTTGAAGATCTTTCGGGACAGATCGCGAGTAGAGGCAATAACGACAAATCTAAATAGGAGTTTAGCAGAGTTGGAGGAACGCGTTACGAATGGGAAACGCACTTATGGAAGACAGAGACACAGCTGAGGGGACCGCTCTTCCACTTTCCCAAGTACTCTTCGAATTTCGGATCCAAAGACTCGAGGAAGGGTCCCATAAAAGGAAGTTTGAAGGATGGCCCAACGATAGAACCCTTTTGCATGAGATAGCTGACTGTTACAGTTTGTTAGTCAATTCGGCCGCATTGATATTATTCGGGTGTTCAAGAAGACTCAGGACATACTCTGATCATATGCGACAGCCAGGGCAAGGAGAGTGAAAACCCATGTCATGACACTGGCATTTGCGATGGTGTCGAGAACATAGTCGACCTGAGGAGGCAATGTGCCGGCAGCGAACTTGAAGTCCGCCAGAGGCGAGGTGAAACTCGTGGCATTCGCAGCCATGGTGACCTCGGGTAGAAGTCGTAACAGACTGGATTGGGAAAGAGACCAGTATCTACAATGTATGCGCCGCGCGATCTAGTTCCGAATGAAATATAAGAATCGGTTCGCGACAAACAACAAAAGAGACTCTCGAAGAGTGTCTCGATGTCGTCCCAAGAGGATAAAGAAATAAGGTGCTCTAGGAGAAGTAGGACGACGACCCTTCAAAACAAGGGAAGCAGACGCGAGGAGAGCGGGAGAGGGTAATGAGGTTAAGGGAGGATGAAGGGGTAAAGAAGGAAATCGAGAAGAGGAATTATTGTGGGTATTGCAAGGGGGGTCCACTAAAATTTGTTGATTGAGATTATTTGATTATCAGAGCAAGAACCCTTTTTTTTCTTACTGGTTCCTGCCTACCTACAAGCTACAGCTCATACCAAGGTACCCTCCTGCAAACCCTGTAAATCTTTCTGAGCAGCTTGGCAAGTGGGAACTTGGAACGTGTGAATTTGGGAATTTGGGAACTTTCATTCGAACTTAAAATCATCATCGGATAGTGGGATATCCGTCCATTCGGTATAATTGAGACATCGATACCCGTCGACTTGAGTCTATCTAAATCTAAAGATCATGACAAACCCTCCTCTTGTCATTGATTGGCGGATTTAGACATGTGTCCGTCGTTCCTACTGCAAGATTGTTGCAGGAACTAGGTAGGCCTTGTTACCTAAATGGCTCTACAACAGGACAACTAATATTACTATCCATGATTCCATTGGGAAGTTCCAGGCTTGCAAGCATTGTATGCATGTAATTTTGTACATACAGCATACTTTCTGCACTCTCTGCACTTTCCGCTGATGTTCTGCTCCTCAGTATAAAGTCTATCTCCACATACTCCAGTTGATAACGGGAACATTTGATTTGTGCTACCGGCTAGGTACCCGTTGACAGGGCTACCTTTCCGTCACTTTGTCACTTTGACTTTGACACTTTGCACTTTGACATGCCATCTTTAATTTACTCCGCTCAGAGAAAGGACCCTACTTCCTCCTGCGCAAATCCGCAAAAAACTAGCGATGATACGATGATTTTCTCGTCCTATCGAGAGTAGCCGAAGCGAGTATAGATATTATCAAATTGCATCAGCTCATTCGTCTACGTAGTTGTACGACACGCGGATCGATATCAGTCCATTCCAAGCACCCAAACTTCTACTGCTTTTGTTACTTTTGTTAAAAAAAAATAAAGAGCCAACCCTGCGCTTTCCCCCCTGTTTTTGGTGATGCAATGCATATCACTTCTGGGGAGCTACCATCACCAATTAGCCAAATTGGGTTTCACTAGCATCCAATTGACCAATCAGCGTAGCTATGTCCCTCACTCCTCCACTCACCGCTTGTCAATTTGCGACCCAGACTCGCGCCTCGTGGGATAGCTACAATACGAATACGACGGATAAACTCCGGATGAACGATTCGCATGGTCCGATCGAGGGAATTAACAATTTAGAATGCAGGGGTTTAGATCAATAACATGAGTTTTCTAATTCCTCCTCTTTTAACATCATATTCGATACAGCCTCAGCTTTCTTGTTTCCGGGCTTCCGGGCTTCCAGGCTTCCTATGCTCATCTCATTGGCCATAGTATATAATAAAGCGAATCAGATTTGTGATCTTAGTTCCGGATTCCTAACGGTAGGAGTCTAGGAGACTTCCATCGTCGGTCACTCTGGGAAAGAACCATCATGAGTATTTTGAGTAGTTGTAACTACTGCATAGAGCGAGGAAGACATGGCCACTCCTTCATGCCAGTCACTATGAGGCTAACTTTATATATGAATAAAGTTCGGATACCGCGAACGTTTCATGATTATAAGACTTAAGTTATACACGTCACATAATTGAACTCTCTTTTGGCTTGGGATTTCCTGAGTAAAGGAAAGATCGCGATACTTATTGCCCAATAGACACTGCACCAAACCGACATAAGCGGAAACGACGACGAAGACGACATAACTCGGTATTAAATTCGTCGCTCATTCGTAGTGTCCAAAGTTTCAAACTAGTATCTACGTCGTAGTATCTAGTACTATCTAGTTCCACAGGTTCTTAGTAATTGGAAGCTTCGGGCTTCAGCAAAGCTTCTCTGTTCTCTGTTCTCTGTTCTCTGTTCTATGGTAGAGATCGATTGCGCCACTGGCTCCAGAAGCTTAAAAGGGGTCACGGCTTTTAAATCATTCATAATAATCTTTAATCTTACTATGTAAAAGCAATGGCCACTCGCTTGCTAAAGCCTAAACCACTTCAACAACACACGGTGGTCCCATAATCGAAAGTTCAATGCGTTCATCATAGTGCCATTTATATACCTAGGTCCTAGATACGGGTTTAGTGGTCCATTCTTCATCTATCACAGGTTCGTGGCTCCGTGTGTTAACTCCTTAGCCGTCGAAGAAGCTACGAAGTAATACGTCATGTAGTATATAGGAATTTCGATGGCATGGTGTATATAACATAGCAGGATCACGTATAATAGGTATAATTCAGAGGAAAGAATATCACAGAATTATATGTACCTAGTCATTGAAATTCGGTCTCTGATTCAGTTCAGAATCGAGAGGATCAAGCTCCATTATTAACAGAAAGGCGCCAAAGGTAGATACTGAGTAAGGACAAGAGACCAAGAACGATATTCATTCCACATCACCTAACTATCCCCCGTTCCTAGAAATATTCTCTGTCTACTAGGTACGTAATATGCTGTCAGTATTGACCTGTTCGCAGCTTCTAAACAGAGGTTTAAATCTATCACGATGGGTGGTGATACAACTAGCCCAGATTCAACGCTCAAGGAAAACGCATGTGAAAACGAGGCCATCAAAAGAATCGATGACTCGTCTATAATGAAGACAAACTAAGCTGTGACTGTGTAGGTAATGAGACCTTGGTCCAAGTTCTTAACACCAGAATGATTACCTACTGATACGTCGGGACAACCTCGTGGGCATGATGAGCAGTCCTCCCAGCTTCTAGTCTCATTCCTCTCTAGAAACTCGATACCTGTTGCTACGGTATGATTCGGATCCTGGCCGACATGTATGAATTGGAGAACGTTTCTAGCAAGTCTTGTGTAGCTTCATAAGGTAATACTCACAAAATGTTTCCCATGGCATCCACGACATCATCTCAGAGCTCTAGGCATCTACTCACTCACATCTCACAATACCACCACATGAACATATCTCATCATATTATCCAAGTCGCGAAGAACTCGTTGTTACTAGCTCCTAGTAGCGATTGATGCATTGTCTCGAAAATGAGACAGCATCGAGAACTGTAAGAAAATAGTATGAGGTCATAGACCATAGTATACATGTGACGCAAATAAAGTCGTACCGCAAAGTCGCCATCGGCTGCATATCACTTTCCACCTATTCATAGACGCCGCCGCCTGCATGTCTTATGTTTCAAGTCTTGGCAATATCGAATAGTCGGTCAAGCACCCGGCACATTGCAAGGGACCCCATTCGTTCATGACTGCCATGATACTCTATAGACACGCTATCTGACGTGAGAAGCTAAATCGAGAAGGAAGCTAGCATACCCGCCGCACGCTCTGGTTGGTGAGTCACCATATCGAAGACTTCACGTTACATTTCTCTTTCTATCAACCCCATATACGATGTATCCCTAACAAGCTTTAATAACAATGAGGCTCGTAGGCGGACGGTGCTAACTAGTCTGCTAGTATAAGCTACCCGACGAGATCCGAATCAGGCAACGACTATTATGTATTTCGATGTTTGGATGTTACATATCTACGATCTACATAGTAGGCAACAAAATTCGAAGCCTGATATTTTGGGCGTGACGTACCTACTTGGCCGTCATTCACGATCGGGTTGAGAGGCCGGATATCGGAAATGTACCTAGATAGGCTTGGTCTGGCTGTCCCAACAGGCTTGGCAGCGAGATACGAAGTACTATTCCTCTTATAAGATAGTTCGCCCATACTCGACCGTGATAATTCTGTAGCCTTGGAAAGTTCCTTGCATCGAATTGCGCGTTCAACGAGCGTTGCATGTACATAAGACTACTACAGAATATAGAGTTGCAGGATTGTCGGTTCTTCAACCAGCAATTACTAAGGAGACATGTTTTCGGCCTGGCCATCTGACTCATTGGATGCACCGCCTCGTCATCAACATACATGTGTGAGATAATACTAGGTAGGAACCCAACTGGGCAGTATTCCGGAGAGGAGGTAATATGGTTGGTAAGGTGGTGAGTGTAAAGGCGGGATACCAATCGTTTGTGAAGCAACCCTGTTTTCTAGAGATATATAACATTCTTCCATTCTCAAGTGGCAAGATAGAATACCTACCTCCAAAGCAATAATCAACCTTCAATTCAGATTATCAACCACATAGAGCAAGCGTACTAAGCGTACTCCTATAAACCACTTACAGACTCCTTTCTGTACCTCACACCCTTCCTAAACCCCTAAATAAGTGTATGGAAACAACCCACAACCTCGCGCCCCTCATCATCCGCGCAATCTTCTCCTCGAAAAAACAAACCAACACCATGAGCCACACACAAGACAAAGCCCATTCCTCGGCCGTCCTCGGCGCCATCCTCGACGGCGAGAAGGCGCAACAACAGCAACAACAGGCCCAAACCTCCTCCGACTCAGCCTCCATCTTCTCCACGAGTTCCTTCGGCAGCGCCAAAGCCCTGCTCAAGAAGCACGGCAAGAAGTCCAGCGACAAGAAGGACAACTCTGGCCCTAGCTCTAGCTCTAGCTCTAGCTCGGGCTCCAAGTCGACCGAAGACGAGATGTTGAGGCTAGCGCAGAAGAACCAGGTGAGGATGGGCTTCTGACTAGCCTACCAGTGACCGTGTAGCGAGCTCTCCTGTTCTATCCAGAGTACCTAGGTAGCTGCTCATGGGTCACACAAACCTGACGGTGAAGAAGTGGAAACGCGATAACGAGACATTGACCTAACGAACATACTATTGGAGGACTGCTCTTGATTTTCTCAGGGAGAGGCTACTGTCTCTTCCTGAACTATTACCGCGGTCATGGCTGCCATACGCGCTGGGGAAGCGCATTTTGCTTCGGGGCTGGACCATGGAGGGGAGGATCTGACACAACTTTGGCGTTGCTGGATTCATGGTCGGCACCCTTGAAGCGTATTTGATCTCTTGGGATGCGGTAGTCTCTTAGTCTATTTGATAAGGAAACCAGAGGAAAACACGTAGGGAGAATAGGTAATGAATAGGGGTATCTCTTGTTTCTTGTCTCCTTACGACAATAATAACAACCATTGCTACCTGATCTAGTCTTGTGTACGTCTCTCATGTATTCATGAGTAGCTCTCCGGCCACATTAACTCCAAATCTTGTAGACAGCATCAACCCTAACAATTGCTTGGCCCTTAGAACGTGTCGTCCAAGATATCCTGGTTCATCTTGACCAAGGTCGGGCTGTACTCGGACGAAGTCTCCGGCGCCGCACCGGCCGTAATGAGGATATCATCGACGATCCGCTTGCTTACTTCTCGCGCTATTCATTCCAATTAGCGCTCATCCATTATCAAATAATGCGGATAACGTAAGACTTACCAGGAGTCTGCAACAGCTTGCTCGGCGGCAAAGCAAACTGGATCGTCTTCGGGGGGCTAAAAGCGCCAAACTCATCATCCTCATCGCTCTCCCACGTAATGTGATCGGGATCCGCCTTCGCCTTACCCTTGGCGCCAACATCGACGCCCAAGTTCCGACCCCGATCCCTCGCCTCCGCAAACACGTCCCTCGTCTTCCTCGCCGTGCCTGGCGTCTGCACGCTAACGCCAGGCGTCCTTGGCCCATCCGCGACCAGACGGCCCCGCCCGGCCAGCCGCACAGGCGACATATGGTACAAGTCGCTCCTGAGCTTCGGGACCGGCATCTCGGGCGAGCTCATCGGGCTCTCGGCCCAGAGCGCGCGCCTCGTGCGATCCTCGTCGCCCTCCCCGGGCCTCCTCGCCTCCCTCTCGTCCTTGACCGGCGACAGCGGCCGAGCCCGGAACCCGCGGTCGAGCGGCGGCTGGTGCACGCCCTTGTGCGGCGTCGCCTGCAGCCGGTAGTTCTTGTCGAGCACGCGGTGCAGCAGCGGATCCTTGTTCCTGCGCGCCGTGCTCTGCACGTCCGGCTCCAGCAGCGACGAGCTGCGCGGCGTCATCGACATGTTGGGAAGCTTGCCTGGGCGCTGCGCGGGCAGTTCCACGGTGTCGTCGCCGCCATCGCCGTGGGGATTTTCGTCTTCGTCCGACGAGGCGTACTGCGGTTCTTCTCTAAAGATCGCGGTGTCGCCTCCGTACTCGCGTCGTAGCTTTTCGTACGGCGACTCGAAGCCGGCGAATTTTTGCTTGGGCTTTTGAGAGGCCTGCTGCTGCTGTTTTTGCATATGAGTTAGTGATTTGGTGGCTGGGGGCCGTGGCGTGCTGCCAGACATTTCGGCGTCGTCGAGAAGCGAGTCGTCGGGTAGGTTGTGATGGGACTGGTGCTGGTCCCCGTAGTTGGAGGGCTCGGCTGTCGTGTCGCCTTCGGCGGTTGTGTTGTTGTAGTCTGATGTAGTCTCATCAAGCGTGGTCTCCTCGGCGGTGGTGGTTTCTTCATCGTTGGCTAGTTCTTCGTATCCGGAAAGGGACACGTTGGCGGAGGCTTCGAAGAACTGTTTCCAGAACTGTGACGTAGAAACTTGATTTAGTAAATGCTTCTCGGATGATACTATGGTTATGATTGAGTGGTATACATACCTGGGAAGCTTCCCATACAGATTTAGAGTGCTCTCCATATTGTTCTACGAGAGGTAGGATGCTGGTTGTGACGATTCGGTGTGCCTTGCTGAAATTGTGATCGATTTCCTGAAGGGTGAGAGTAATTGACTGTTCAAGCTTCTCCAATTCCTCCGTCAAGGTCAGATTTCGACCTGCAGTTGGACCGGGTCGAGACATGTTGTCGCATCGGTGGTTATGTTGGTATATTGGTATATTGGTATATGTCGGACGGAGATTTAAAGAGTGAAGCTTCAAGTTCCGAAGTTGCGCGCTGAAGGAAACAATTTACTGGTTTCGGTAGCGGGGTCTTGGGGGTCTTGGGTTTTTTTTTAGGGCTGCGCGTCAGGGAGCGCGATGCGGGGGCAGCTGCGCCAATTGTGGGGGGGGATGGTTACAACCTTGGAACTTACCAAGCAGCCAGGGAACAGGCAAATAAGGGGTTAAGGTTTAGATCAGGGGTAAACATCACTGAATGACTCGGATATCATATGGAAGGTATATCCATAAGATATTAAAGATATTATAATCAAATCTGTAGAATATGCATATTTGTTTATTCGGGTATCTTTAACGTTTGTTCTATCAACTTCTCGAGTGTCCGTAATAGCCAGACATCTCCAACTTGAGCAAAAGCCTATCGATGGTATTCTCCTTTATGTCATCTTTCTTGTCGCCCGCTGTCACATCGTTTCTTGTCGACTTTCCTTTCTCGACAAGAGCATGGCATACAGTCATGAAAACATCCACCTTTTTCTTAAAAGATTCGTACAACTTCTTAGATGACGAATCTTCAACCTCGCTTCCCCTGCCACCAAAAGCTTTCGTGTGGGCTAATTTGGAAAACTTTAGGATTGCCGAGAAAATATCCTCGAGCAACTTCATAACCGGCTGCTGCCGTTTTCTCAATAATAACGTGTTCATGATGTGGTCCAGTGTTCGTTCATGTTCTTCGCGCACCTCATCTGGACTCAGCACCTGCGACCCCTGGCCAGGCTCCCATTTGGCAAGGTCATCTTCTACCCCGTCAAGCCATGCCATGAATCGCTTCCATGCCACTTCGATGCCCGTATCGAAGAAGTATGCGGTTATGCTTGTCACAAAATACTGAGCCTCGAAACGGAATCGTAGCGAAGTATTATCGATATCATGCCAATTTGATTTCCTGGAGAGAGTACTTTGGAAGAGCTGCTCGGTGACATAGAGCATTCGTAGTACCCGAAGGAGTAGCCTGAATATCTTATCATACTTGAGTAGAATGATTGGAGGGAAAATTGGCGAGAGTGGCGCCGGAGATTTATACGAAAGTCGGAGAAAGTCTAGCGCTTCTAAGGACCCTGGGTCTAAGCATTTATCGATTTCCTCATTCGAGAGATCCCGTACGGCAAAGCTAATATCGCCGGGTATATCGTGGGTTTTCTCCGTCGTAGATATTGTCTTGGGAGATGATGATTGGTAACTTTCCGCGAGCACCCCCATCAATGCAAGCCGGAGTTCCGAACTGGCCGGAGGCCAATTATCTCTCCCGGTCAGTCGAAGTCCCATTACACCGCCAGTCATAGCAACGCCCGATTTCCTCTCAGCCGTATCCAGGTTTGGGTCGAATAGCGCGTGGGAAACGCGACTGCAGAACACGCCGTTTCCAAGTAGGTGGAATTGTTTCTGTAAGGACAAGTGATCTCGTAAATGATGTGTACTAAAAAGTAATTTCATGTATTCTCGGTTAATGATCCGCGCCTGGGCCGCAATAAGAGGTCCGAAGGAGTGAAATGGTATTAATGACCAATGGGGCGAGGAATCAATGACCGCCCCTCCGACGATAGATTCTTCCATCGAAAACCTGGTCTTCAGTACCTTGGATAAGTTGTCTTCCTCAAATGCGCTAGTTATTGGCCCATCGAGGGCGGCAATAGATGCAAGCAACCGTCCTTCGAGTTGAGCTTCTTCCTGCCCAAAGAACTCCAAGGTATAGCGCCCATCCGACAACTTTTCAGTCATATTTATTAATCGAGATGCCGTGTTTGGATTTGTAGACCAATCTTGTAAACTTGTAAGTAAACGATTCTCATAATCCTTTACATCATTCTGTAAGTGTGCGATAGACTTCCAATCGAATTGCCATTGAAGAGAGGGGGGGTTATTCTGCGCGATGAACCCCACCTGACATAATGGATGTTCTGGATGATGAGTGCGAAGAAGTCGTAGTATTTTACCTGTTTCAAACATAACAAGAGCTACTTCGCTAGGGATAAATTCAGGCATCCGAGAATCATCGAGAAAGAAATCACGTTCGTCGCTTTCGAAGCCGAAATCATCCACGAGGGTAATATTTTCGACTTTTACAAATCTGTTCCCGGGGTTCTCTTTGGTTAGTGGAATGCCCTCTTCAGATCTAACTCCTATCCACTTCTCCGCGAACTGAGACCACGGAGCTGAGACGCGCGATAAAACTTCACGCATGACCTCGCTCAGAAGAACATTGCTATTTTCTAGGGTTTGAGCTTCCTTGAAGATAAGCGATAAGATTTGCTCGTCGGTTTTCGCCTTGGAGATTTTACTTATAAGGGCCCTGAAGTATGCGAGTACTGATTGAATAGGTTGGAGGAGTGACTGGAGCTGAAGGAGAGACCGTGTCTGTTTCGCCTTCACTCCGAGGATATTCTGAATGGCTAGCAAAGTTACGTCCACGGATTTTGCGACAGCCACCCTAGCTGCACCCGGATACGTTTTGTATGTGTTCTGTACGTAAGCGGAGAGGTAACGGGTGGCGTTGCCACACTCGAGACATAGTTGTTGAATGCCCTGTAGGACTTCTGAAGAATAACCAGATATTCTCATATTGTCCAATTCAGGGGCGAAACTAGCCTTCTTTTCATCCCAAGAAAAAAAGACGGAGCCTCTACCGAACCCAAGAGCTAAAAGCGCTGTCAAGTAAGGCGTGGTTTGAATGAGATGGCTATTTGTGCTTTCGATGCCGAGAGGATTTTCAGCTTGTGTTAATGCGGCATCATACGCCCTTGAACCAGCTTCTGTGATGAATGACGGTGCTGCTTCAGAAATATCCGGCACAAGGAAATTATCCCATGTTTTGTATTCGGCCTTAGCCTTTGTCGGCTCTTCACTTTGTAGCCATACCTCATGAGATATATCAAGATCATCCAGGTTCACGTCGTGAAGTGGTTCCGGAATGGGTACTTCTTCCTGAATTGGGTCCTCATCTGGAGCTAGGGAATCTAGTAATCTGAAGAATCCATCGGTGGCTGCTTTGGCAGGCTTGACACCTATATGATCTTGGCTGGGTTTGTCAGATTCAGTAAAATCCAAATGAAAGAATTCGGAATTCGATCTTGGTGATAAGGTTAACAATTTCGAAGATTGGTCGAAATCTGGGAATAGGAACACGTCGGCAGTATATTGATATGCCATCTTCTTGGCTTCAGAAAGATGACTTTAGAACTCATCTGTCCCTGATATTAAATTAACTTCAATCTCTCGTCAGAAGTAATTGAAGGTAGGTAAATCTTGGGACGTAAAATTCATAATTCGTAAGATAGTTCATGTGAGTGAGTTGAGAAAGGAAATGAGAAGCTCCAGGGCTTCGAGTACGTACAAAATCAATAAGCCACAAATATTAGCCCAATCAGCTAAGCCACATAAATTACTGACCAC
The DNA here is from genome assembly GCA_022497145.1 of Rostrohypoxylon terebratum. Classification (NCBI taxonomy): domain Eukaryota; kingdom Fungi; phylum Ascomycota; class Sordariomycetes; order Xylariales; family Hypoxylaceae; genus Rostrohypoxylon; species Rostrohypoxylon terebratum. The sequence continues at coordinate 126,067 of MU385912.1, read as the reverse complement.
ATGGGCAGCCAGCCAGCGCCTATGCCCCGCGGTCGTAGCGCACTTTCTAGGCTGCTAAGCCACGGGTCCCTTAGCTGTAGCAATTGCTGAATAGGAAGCTTCCAAGGTTCAGAGCTCAAGCTCTTTTGAAAGTTATTTCATCTTTATAATCACAACCTCACAACCTTACGACTTACGACTTACGACTTTTCGTCTCGTCGCACCGAGTTCTCTTTTTCCACCCATATCGGTAATTGCAAGTTAGAATTGAATATAGTCGGCATCTCTATTTAGCTCATTTTCCTTTGAGACGGCCAACATGCCGCCTAAAAGAAAGTCCAAGGGTGCTACCTTGGCAGAGGTGTCGACGCCAAAGGCATCGTCAACTCCCCGTGACGAAGATGCAATGGACGTAGACACCCCTCAAGCCGCAGATACTCCTCGGGCTGCCGACACTCCTACAGCTTCCAAGCCTAGTTTGCCACCTCCATCCGAGATCCTTAACAACCTATGGACCGACGATCAGGAAGCTTCATTGTTCAAGGCAGTTATTCGCTGGAAACCTTCAGGCATGATCCACACCACTCGCTGCACTATGTAACCTTTTGTAGCTCCAATTCCTAACGTCATTCAAATACACAGGCATTCACAAGCACTTCCGCATGATCTCGATCTCCGAACACCTCCGCAACCACGGCTTCGACCCTGACGTCGAGACGCACACGCGCATCCCGTGCATCTGGGACAAGCTCCGGCTCTTCTACAACATGGAAGCGATCGACGAGCGCGACAACGCCTTCGACTATAACATAGGCGAGGGGGACGGGCAGGAGGAGTCGGAGCAGAAGTACAACGACTTCGAGCTGCCGGCCGACGACTTCCACGAGCTGATGTGGGAGCGGGCGGCGGCGAAGCCCGGCGAGGAGTCGGCGCCGTCGGATGCCGACATCGACGTGCCGAACAAGCCCGCGTCGGCGGTGGGCCGGAAGCGCAAGCGCGGCGGCATGAGGGGGGCTGGGGTTGGGGCTGCGGCCGCGGAGGACGCGGCGAGCGTCGCGGGCAGCACGACGACGAAGACCCGAGCTAGCACCGTCGAGGACACCGACCAGGAGACCCCGCTGCCCAGTAGTCCTGCGGCGCGGACTAGGGGTGCCCAGAAGCAGAAGCAGCGCGCCGCCGCGCGGGCCCTGGCCGAGAGCGCCGAGCCGGACGTCGACGAAGAGGTCGCGGAGGAAGAGGAGGAGGCTGACGAGGATGATAACGACGAGGAGGCCGACGAGGAGGAGGAGAGCGAGAAGGAGGAGCCTAGCGCCCCGCCCACTACGAGATCTGGTAGGGGCAGTGGCGCGAGGGGTAGAGGTGCGAGAGGACGCGGACGCGGTAAGGCTGGTAGGAAGAAGGGTTGAGCCCGTTCGTTGCGCTTTTGTGATCTCCCGACGCATCACCCTCATTGGCATCTCGATTAGTCTGGGGAGTTCAGCCGCGATTGTGGGACCTAATAGTTCCCCATCATCTACCGAGATTTACGAAGAACCGCCCAACTTTATGAATGAGGTAAAGCCATGTTCACCTGACTGGACTGGGTCTTCGCTAACGGATAACTCAGATACCTTCGCAAACTGGATTCAGTCGTAAGATTGTTGGGTAGTAGGCAAACCAGATGAAACCGCGAAGTTAAGTTTGAAAGCCGAGTCTGCTAAGTTTACGCGAAGGGTTGACTGAGATCCTTCTTTAGTCGTGTAGCCTTTAGTAAGAATCGCAGACCATTGTATAGGCATAGACACGATGCCTCGCAAGTGAATTGACAGCTGACAATAGGCAATTTGGATTGAACATTATTAGATTGAAGATTTTAACGATTGATCGATCCATCGATCACCACTGCATAAAATACTCGTCGTCTCATCGTCCGTTGCTCTGCTTCCTCATCATACGCCACCCGTCCAACCATATCCAAAATGACATGTCTCCTGCTTCCCGAGCAGCAGGTTTGTACGTATGCACCGTCTTGGGGGAAATAACAATATCGCCTCCTTTCCTTGTCTTTCCGTCCCTTTGCCAACCATGTCCCGGTCCAGCCAAAGCCCAGCCCAGATCCGTCCTCCTCGAATGACCAGATGAGAGACAACGCCGTTGGTATCTATACCTAAATTTAGTTATGGGAAAAATGGAAGTCCGGCTAATTCATGTGAGAAAAGAAAATTCTTGGAAATTTCATTATTTTAGTTCTTTTTCCGTAATGCTCGTGTTTTCTGTTTTATCATTATCTATTTGACGTAGGTTGGTGGTGGCTACTGCTCCTCTTTACGCCTGGCGCCTAGATCGTCCTCGCTCTCGATGAATGCGCTCTGCCGACTCGGACTGTTTAGGTTCGCGTTTCCCGGATGTTGCGGGTGCTGGCGGCTCACGTAGTCGTTTGCGTTGTCTATGATATCCGCGGTAGGCGGACTGACGATCAACGGCGGACTGTACTGTCCGAAGCGTCCCTGATGTGATTCATCAGGGTGCATGGAACTGACGGTGGAGTCGCTGGTTTGTCGTAAGTGCGCTACCTCGCGGTCGCTGAAGCCGCTTACGCCGCTGGTCATCGTGCCGCGATTGGGGTTTGACCCAGCTGTACGCGGTCTATCCACATGGCCTATGTTTCCGGCACTGTTCGGGCGGATCTCGTAGACGGAGCTGCTCGGATTGGGTTTAGAAGTGGCGATGCCGGTGAGGGATCCATACTGCTCGCTGTTGTTTCCGAGAGACGGCGAGTCAGGCCTTTGTGTATACTGCGGAGGGGGTTCTTGCGAATCAATATTCGAGGAATGGTCGCGTGGTGTGGAGCTACGGAGTGGCAACTGATTTGTAGGCGTCGTAATGTCATGCGGTGTGTATGGGTTCGTGGCAAGTGAGTGGCTAGCTAGTTCGCCTCGATGAGGGGAGTCTACATATGATTAGCGATTAGACCTCTGACTAGTTATCGAGATGTAATGTCAGATTTAACTTACCACCCACGAGCTCACAAAGAGGAGAGTATGGCAATTCGTTACGTATCTCCGACTGCTGCTGCTGAGGCGAGGCAACCCGACTTTCTGGATCGCCGTACTGTGTACCACCGCCCATTGTAGTCGGCGTTTTGCTTCCAGCCAAGTTTTGAATCCAGTTGTTGACTTTATGAGTGTGACCGACCGTTGTTGACTGGTCGCTTTCAACGTTGTTGTTTTTGTTGAATAGCCTTCTTTTCTTATATAGACAAATACCCACACCCACACCTGTGAGTAAGGCAACACCGAGTACCACACCTATCACAGCACCAACCCAGCCAGGCGTGCCTTTTTTACCTCCACCCCCGCTGCTCGCCGAGCCTCGAGTACCATTGCCGGGCCCAACAGAGCTGTAGGGATAGTACGTCGTTATTTTTTTTGTATCGTACGGAGTAGCGAACACGTTCCCAAGCGCGGAAGTGGCCCAACCACCAGGAGTTGGCGCGGTTTTAGTTGCGCCGCCAGAGTAATCTCCTCCTATCATCATATAGATCATCTGGGGGACTCCGTACTCATTCCAGCTCTTTGGGTCATATGAATCCATCCACTCTGCCTGAGTGAGATTGAAAGCCTGGAGCATTGATGGTGTATCGCCGCCACCGGCAACACCGAGACAATTTTCGGAGTTGCCCTTGTTAGATGTTCTGCCACCAATAGTTATCATCTGGTCCGGATACGGCATCACGCACTGATGCCCAGCTCGAGCGTGACTCGCTGTGCCAGCAGAGACCTGCATCCACATAAAGCTCGGGAGCGAAAGTATCCATACATCGTCATTGAAATCCGCGTCTAGATCAAGGCCGTTATAGCCTCCATAGTAGTATATGTTGAAACTCGACTTGTCTTGTGCTGTAGCAACCACGGCGCACCCCTTTGTTAATGCCGGAGGGGAGCCTTGTGTTGATTGTTGGTACCATTTGTCGCCGGCAATATCATATATATCAACAGTGGACATAAACTCAGGGCTATCTTTTTCCTGTGGCGGAGTTAATACATATGCGGCTTCTGAAAAAAAAATCAAGACGGTGGAACATACACTCTGGGCCGGGTTCTGAGACGTCTGGTTCGCGTTGTCATAATTAGGGTATGTGACGCCGCCTATGACAACGAGAATCCCCTTTTCGCCGACGGGAACCCATACCATAGATGGATTGGCACGACTTCGCGTTCCGGGTGGTAGGGTCACGTTGTTCCAGACCTCCCCCCCTTGAACTGACGTATCAAGTGATATGAAAGTATTCGAGACGGTTGAGGGGTCATAGGTTGAGTTAACACCCTGATAAATTGGACCCCAAGAATCTGATCGATATCCACCAAAATACCAAGCTTTCTGTTCGGAAGGGGCGTTGGCGGCTGCCCCAAATGTGACATACCGAGTCATGTCGTTGGGTAGGTCCACGTTCTGAAATCCCTGGTAAAAAGTACGCCCATTGTCGTCGCCATATTTCGATGCTGCATATTCTAGCACCGATCCACCGTCCGGTGCCGAGTATTTAGATGTGAGCATCAATGTGCCGCCAAATAGATAAAATTCGTCGTCGTTACCAAGTAATGCCCCACCATGGTAGTTGGGTGCAATGTTGGTCGCGGCGCCGCCGCCAGGGGCTTTGGATATTATGTTCAGTATGGCGCTGAAGTTTGTGTTCTTGTCGAAGGAGTTACTGAAGTTGAATGTCCAAACAAGTCCAAGAGGATTATCTGCGGTAGAAGATTAGAGGAAGACCAATCCAAAAAGGGTTGATGAGTGTGTAGAGTACCGTCTGCCAAAAGAGGTGATGTTACCGTCCCATCGATCATGCCAGCAACAAATCGTTGGTCACCGCCATCCAGATATACGACATCTTTGAGAGGTGTGACTGCATAGGTGTCAGCTTTACACATAAAAGTATATACGGCGACTATGAATATGTTATCGTGGGGCCTCACCTCGAAGCGCGTCCCATTCGCATAAGGTTGAATTAGCCTGGTTTTGAATCCATCCACCCCATCCGCCGCCGGACTGTAGCCCCAGTTCCTGGGCGTAGACAGTAGAAGCTAGTAAACTAGTTGTATAAGCCAACCTTGCTATTCTATACCGATACATAGTGTGTCGCGTCCTATGTATGTCGATTATGAGATAAACGACTACGTGATTAGTTGAGAGAGGATGAGTTGTATAGATGGGTGAGGCTCATGTCATGGCGGAGGTAGCATTCGCAGGGTGGAAGACTGTGGGAGTAGATAGAGGCAACGTCACAACGACAAAGAAGTCTTCGAGGTTATCTGGATCCTAGTGTCAATGGAAGCTCTGAATCTCATTTGTCGGGAGATTCTGGATAGGCAAAGCTCCGAGCAAAATAGTAAGCTCAAGGTAAAAGGAGAGTCTTTAATCTCAAAGAGAACGGTCTTTGTCCACGATAATCGACAAAAAAACGCTTACACGGCGATTCCCGAAAGGAAGAACGTAAATAGCAGTAAGTTTCCCTAGAACAAAAAGATCCCTCGAGGCTACTTGGATTCGAGGCAGCTAGGCTAGGTCTAACTGCCTGTCTAGTAGTCAACTGATGGTAGAAGAAGCTGATGAGGGGCCCTATCAATGCAACTTTGGAAGAAAAGTCATTACACAACAACCCAAATTGACAAGTTAAAAGACAAAGACGTAAGTTCTCGCCCCCTCTCGAGGCTCAGGTGAGATGTCCCACACTCGTATGGCCGTTGGTGGAGGGTGTACCGGCATCTCAGTCCGGTTAGACAAGAGGTCAGCTTGCATCCGGGCTGGTGGTGAGCCTCGTTTAGGATTGACCGTAACATAAACCAGATATGATAATATATCGATATTTTCTCGGTCATAATTCATTGGCGCAATTGATAACCTAACAAAGGTCTACCATGTGCTAAGTTACAACCTCGGAAGACAACCTACGGGGTCTGCTGTGTATGCTGCCATCGAGAGCTATAGCACACGGTAACTGAACCGAACCTAATGTAGCAAGAATTGGAGCTGAGCAGTAGGGTAAGAAGTCAGCCAAGAATCTGTCCAGAGTAGATCAAGGCCATCGGGTGGTCTATCGATTGGATAAGGCAGCTTACATAGGTACATACCTACCTAGGTCCTAGGTAGTAGGTTCCGTATGGAGGACTCAAGACACATTATTAAGATACCTAGACACACATCCATGGATAAGAATGATCCTTGTTAGGTGATATGCTCTCATTGGGACGATGCTCAATGTGATATTCCCTTTGTCTTATCTTCATTGGATGAGTCTTACCCCTGCTGCAGATAATCTGATGGTGGGTAGGACATGTTGGTGCAGGTTAGCAATATTATGAGCTGTCGATACTACCTACCTACACAACAGTTAACAGAAGCTAGAATCGGAAGAGATCTAACGAGGTGGGGGAAGAGAGAATGCAAAGTGGTGAGCATTCACCGACCTATATAATAATCGAACCATGGCCCAAATAGCCAAACTCATAGTTGATGAAATTGTTTAATGGATGTCAAGTATCACGTCCATAAACATGAACGGGACTCTGTGGGTATCCGTGAAGAGGGCGACGTTACAAGTCATAAAACTTATATAATAGATGGCCTTGTTACCGTACCCAAAGGATATCCATGATTCAATGTACAGATCAGATCCATGTAGTAGGTGGGACATAAGAAAGATATCTGCAAGGTCCACAAGGACAAGGACTTTCCGGCGTTCTGGAACTATGATGATAGTGTAATACAATAATGCGGCGTACTTCTCCAACCTTGGCGAACTTCCGCTTTGCGCAATTAGAGGTGGTTAATAAGTTGACCTCGAGGACTCGGGAAATCATACTATGCAAAGGGGAGAGAATTTGGAAGGGCTGGAGAGTTGGAGAGTGGAGAGTGGAGAGTGGAATGTGGAGATCTAAGCAGGCAAACGGGCTGACGGGTCGAATACCCTCCATATCACTTTCCATGCTTTTTTTTTTTTTTGACTTTAAAAGCCTCGCTACTTCCTTGCCTCCATTACCTTGGTCTGAGTTGTGCCTGCTATTGATGGATATCCATCGTACTTAATTAGGTACCAATTAGGTACCTAGCAGACCGCGTTTCCTGGGCTCGACGTAGGACAAGATCCATGGATGTAAGCGGAACTGGGGCTAACAAGGCACATATGACCCTTTCAAGTTAGCGTTGCTTACGGAGTAACTCTGTGCTGAGACACTAAACCCTTTTACCCCATTTACCCCACTACTATCCACTATTATCCCGCAAGTCCCACTATCCACAATGTTACCCACTAAGTCAGCCCCGACATTTCGCGCCGTTTTCTTAAACTTCTTTTCAACTTCTCTTTCGAATCCTTCGAAGCTTTTAATCATTTCGGAGTCTTCTAAAGAACTTCGATGTCGCCCATGGATGCTACATATCTTACAATAACAACATGCGAGCACCTCGGAACGACGGCGGAGACTTATTTCATGAGAAATGGTGCCGACGTACTGCTAGGCATAGCACTTAGCTCTATGCGGATGAACTTTGATGGAGCTTCTCAGCCTTACGAAGACATCGTCGATGATGCTCAGCTGTCTTCTTGCTATCTCGGCATCTCATCGGGTCCCAATGCTACCCATCTCAATTAGGAAACACCCAAGATCCGTACCCCGCTTATATCCATGGATGTACTTGCTACTATGTATGTACTGGTATCCAGTTTCCTGGTGATCTGTTGAAGATTGGGGCGCCTCAACTTGATCAATAGTCTTGATGGCTTCAACTGTCTTTGGAGTTTCTTATTCGATCATCTTACTATATGTCTCCAACAACCACAGAGAGCTTTCTACTCACGGACAAATCCCCCGAGGATCACTTATAAGCTAATGAGGCTGATTATAATAACGCTCTCCTTAGCTGGCAATCGACTTATCTTCGTTATATTATGCTAATATCACAGCCCCGGAGCTCTCGTATTAACGAGAATATGCCAACTTCTCGTGCTTGTTTACGCTCAAGCATCCGTATCACACCCACAGATTACTGGCAAGAGATTGTGCCGAAGAGGCAACCTACCGGATAAGAACTCGCATCTGGCTTGCATCTGGCTTGCATCTTGGAGAAAGTGTAAAAAAATGAAATGTCTCTGCTTCTCGGCGACTAAATCACCAGTCCTCGATGCTGCCGATTTGTGTAACCTGTGGCACGACTATGGAATTTCTCAATCTGTGCGCAAAGATGATGGCGTCGATTCCTCATTGGTTGGCTTTGAGCCCAAACCTGTGGGTGTCCTTCTTCGTAAGCCTCTATTAGGCCTTGACAAGTGGCGATCCTACCTGAGAGGCACGAACGTTGGTACTATACGTATGCAAGCTGTGCCGTTGTGCACTTCTGCAGCGAGCGCCCTCGCGAATTCCTCATTGGCTGGAAAGACGTGATCTAGATGCAGTTGAGGGACGGCTTGTTCTAGCTTTGGCCACTCATTTTTGGACCGACCCTGGCTCTACGGTCCCGGAAGGCCCACCGAGCACACGTTTTCTCGGGCTTCGTCAAGAATCTTATGGGAAGATGTAGGTAGTGTTGTATAATGTACGTATGCACGATGGCTTACACGGCATACCCCGCTATCGTATACGGATCCATTACTTGGCCAACCTTTCGATTTCTTATCCTTGCCCGTCCGAACTCGCCAGTCAGATGAGCTATGCGGCCGCCTTTGTTGGATGCCGAAGAGCCTCGTCGCTCGGATGTCTTGCCAACTTGCATGTGTAGGTAAGTACCTACTAATTACTTGTCTGACTGACGGGGACTTTTTGCTTTGCCTCAGGCTTCGCTTATTGCGGTTCTAGTCAAGTGCTTACTTTTAATTGCTCATATCTAGGTAGGTAGGTAGGTACCCAGGTAGGTATGACAGTTCATTACTTGACCTAGTGAATATTTCGTATCATACGCAACATTGCAATTTTCCGTTTGTTTTCTATTTCTTTTTATTCGCTAATTTCACACTTCGCCCGTCTGCCGCGCTCGGGTAGGCTTGGAAGGCTGAGCTCCTTTAATAATATTAATAGTGGGTTCCGGACTTTCTCTGCCCGCCGTAAACGTGAGCGAAGGAGTAGAAGATGACGGAACGGAGCCGTGGTACAAACGCCCATGTAGTCATCTCCACCATGCATGCTCTCCCGGGATGCCATAGGCGGGCTGACAGATCCCTTTCCTGCAGGGATTTTTGGTTGCACATGGCGCCGCGGAGACCTGACTAGAAGCAGAGCTAGAGGTATAGGATACTTGGATCTGTGACTATGCTTGGTACCTGCCGGTCCTAGGTAGGTCCCAATGGCTCGTGTTGACATTTTCTGCATCTGTCCACTCTCATTTTCAGCCTTATTGATGGCACTGTCCCTCTCTCAGAGCTGTCTAGTAACTTTCCTTTTCATGGAACCACGTTTCCTTCAGCTTTTACTCTGTGTGCAGGTTGGTCGCAAATAGTCATTCGGGCGGAAAATCATAACTTAGCTTGATCTTGAGCTAGGAAGAGCTTCCTAGCTGTTTGTTACCGGGCTGACGACTGCCTACTCATTAAAGTCGCGTTATGAGCAAATCCTTCGAGATATAGCTTGCCGGGTTCCCTGTTAGTCAGCTCACGAAGCCGTTGTTTTGTGAGTATTCGGAGTTTCTGGTTGAAGGAATCTCAGAACCTCGCTTACCTAGCTAGCTTCTGCACCGCGTATACATATAAGCCAAGCCAAGAGCTTCGGATTGTTTACCTCGTCAATCGCTTCTTACCTCAGTTCATCGTTCCGCTCTTAGTACAAGAGTCGCTCGCTACCCAGGACGAACGAACAGAAGAACACTCACTTCGAATATATTCGCTGGGAATTGGGATTCGCTCGACATCCTAACTTGCTTGATACAGTATCGCAGAGCTTCCAGCTACGTCATAATGGTTCTAATACATCGCTTCGGGGCTTTGTCCCTGGCCCTGGCTTCCATTGCTAGGGCATCGTATTCCGATGCCAATTGGTATCCTAGCTGGACTCATAGCGAATGCGAGAAGGAAACAGTCACCGAAACAAAGACTAAGACCAAGACCGAGGTTGAAACTTGCTACGAAACGACAACAGTCTAGTAAGTATAATGAAGGGCGTGCAATCAAGCTACTGAGCTAATACCCGATAAGCGGCGTTACCACCGTCTTCTCTACTATTAGTTATGGCTACACAGTAACAACTGAGGAGGTCATTACATCTTCTACCACCTTGACCGAAGAAGAGACGACCACACAGACAGCTACATACACGTCACTGGTCCCTACTGTTACGACGGAAACACGCACCTACACAACCCAAATTCCGACCACGATTGTTTCTGATAAGACTTTGACTACAACTGAGTATAGCACATCTATCTATACAAGTGTGTCGACATATTCAACGAGCATCTTGTCAACTCTGACAAGCATTTTTACGACAACTGCTGTATCTATCTCTGCTTCGCCCACTACAGCTTTGACCACGGTAACCTCAACCGAAGCGACTACTTCATTTGTCACTCTCATCTCTACTACAACGTTCCTCACAGTTTCTGAAGTTACGCTCACCGATTCGACAGTAAGCTCTACGACGTTTACCACAACACAGCTTATCACTACTGTAGTCCCAACTACCATATCGCAGCTTGTTACTAACGTAGTCCCGACCACTATAACCGCTCCCCCGAGCACGGTCACGGAGCCTCCGAAGACCGTAACTGTGACATCCGGCATTACCGCCGTAACTACCTGTGAAGTCCCGGCGCCCTCGACTGCCCCGGTTACAGTTACCCCATATGATGTCACATCCAATTTGACTTGGGGATGCGCTCCCGGTCTTATCTGCCAACCTCCATTCCCCGAAGCAGGATGTAATATCTGGGCAACCCCACCGAATCAGACATATGTCTGCGAGAGCTCAAGCTACTGCATAGAGGCTCCAGACTATGTTGCGGTTCAATGGCCTATATTCAAAACAGGACACTATGAATCTACACCCGGCTACTTCAACCTAGCTCCACCTGCCTTCGGTCTAAGCTATGACGTGTTCGCTGAAGAATCTGTCGAAACGACTATAACAACATCCGGCAAAACCTATATTACAACTATTGAGACTGGCGACTGGAGTTCTCAGGCAAGCATCACGGCCTTTTCGACGTATGTAGAAAGTTACGTGCCATATCCTGCAATTTCCAAGCGTTCGCCTACGCTACCGGCGTCTTGCTACGACACCTGTAACAACGCTTTCTTGGAGGCCCAAAAGGTCGGGAAGACTACGCAGCTTTGTGAGCTTGGCTCTATTTTCCGGAGCTATGTCCAGTCTTGCCACAACTGCGCGCAGGAGCAAGTGAACTGGGAGGATGCAACCAAGGACTACTGGTATCCTACAATGGGTCAATACCTTAATTACTGCAATGCAACGAACCCCGTTCCTATCCTGAACCTAACCGCATCGGCCGCGGGTGCTGTTACCACAACCGCGGAGGGCTCTACAACCACCGGAGCGGCAGCGTCTAGCAACACTGGTATCATTTCGATTATATCCGCCTCCAGCGCAGTATCAACAACCTCGTCGGTCTCCCAAGTTCCTTCGTCTACTACTTCGTCTATCTCATCTAGCTCGCCTGTATCGTCCGCTACTTCGTCAATTCCATCTACTTCCTTTATCTCGTCAACTTTTTCGAGCTCCTCGCAGAAGCGTTCTTCGGGAAGTAGTTCTTCGGAGAGCAGCGCTTTATTATCTTCCGGGAGTAGCAGTTCTGTAGAGGTCTCGAGCGAAAGTTCGAGCGCTAACAGCGCCAGTGCTAATAGCAGTAGCGGCAGCTCTTCCTCGATCGTCAGCAGCAGCGGCTTGCCTACGGTAACGACCCCTGCTACAGTCCCGGGCAACACGACCGCCCCGTCTTCAGTCCCCACCGCTGGGGCGCCAGCCGCCATGAGAGGCGAAGCCGTATCGAACTCCATTTTCGCCCTCCTTTCATTTTTATTCTTCATCTGATGCACTCAGATACACTTAATGTTTTAATCTAGTATAACTACCAAAAAGCAATATAAATATTCACTTCGCATCCATCCTTTAGGCCAATTGGATTCATGAGGCCCATCTTTACATCCATGTCAACTATATGGTGGGCGGTATGGGTGTGGCATCGGCTGAACAGCGCGTACGGGTTCACTCCTTTCGCACAGCATCTGGTGGGACGGTAATGGTACATGGGCAGTTGCACCATTGGGGCATAATATGGATTGACAAATTTTTTGGGCATAATCATGATACCACCGGGGTTATTACGCTCCTTACTCAAGACTTATTACGGCTACACACGATTGATGGCTTGCGGTGCTGTGAAAGGGATTAGGATCTTGCCTAATGGACATAATGGGCTTGGCTACAGTACATGTGACGGAAGAGGAAGATGCAGAAAGAAGAATCTCGCGGTTGAGTAAAATACACTTCGATGTACATAATTGCAGAAGAGATTAGAAGTGGAGAATAGTCTACCGAGACAGCATTCCACGAGGAAGGATTATGGCTAGGAGTGATGCCTCGTTACTATAGCTTCTTCGTCAATGTTGAGGAGCATTGCAAACAAACAAACTCCAGTGAAACAAGACAGTTCCAGGGTTACTGTAGCTTGAACCACGACATTACGGTAACATACTTACTTAAGTCTTAGACCTCTGTCCTCAGATAAAGTACAATTAGAGACACGCGTGAGCCGTGAGGAAGTTAGGTACCTGGTATGTATCGGTTGAACAGTACTCGAATCATTGAGTTGCTTAGGAGTGAGACGCTTTATTCTGTGATTTTTCTGCAAAGTCACGTCATTGAATTGAAAGGATTTCTTTGGTCATATGATTTTAGAAACAGTGGCAGTCATGATGGACTGGAGGAGAAATTACTGATCGTTACTTGGATCTTTGTAATATTATTGATGATTTTTGTAGTATGTACCAGGTATCTAGGTATCTAGATTCTAGGTACAGAGTACATACGTCTAGGTTATTTTGCATGGAATCAGGAAGAATATCTGGAAATGTGCCACAGCTGTCGCGCCACATCTATGACCAAATCGCACCTGTATATGAGCCACTGTTTGACCCCACCCAGCCCACCATAAGGGAAGGGCAGAATGACAGAATGATTTGCTGAGAAATCACCTGGACAGAACTTGGAAGCAACGAAGCGTCAAGTCAGGCACAGGCACCAGTGACCACCCCGCGGACTAACGTTTAGCTGTACACAGTGGTTTTAGAATCAGGCAAGAGCTCCCACCTTAACCTTTCCCAAACCTCGTTAAACTGCAGCTTCTGTTGTGCGTCGGACCATTTCCAACGAACTTCGCAAAAACACAAAAAACGTTCAACGATTTATCAGAAAGCTGGTCTTTTCCTCCCTTCACATCAACCAGTTTTTTTTCACAATACAACATTACCACCACACTTTTTCCTCTTCCCTCTTCCCTCTTCCCTTTCCCTTTTTGGACCAGTTATCCAACTACGTCATCTAGTATCGTAGAGTACTAGGTACTAGGTATTTGCTTGACTGGTCGGTCAGCCTCGTTCTACTAAGGTAATCGGTGGTGGGGTTGTCGATTTGGGTACATCATTTATTTATCTTTCATCTTTCATCCTTCATCCGAGCCTTTCCTCACTAAACCATCACATCCACTTACACTGGCCTTTTCATCTACTCTCCTCCTTCCGTAGCCTGCCGTGTCTATTTCTCCTAGCCAGCATAGAAAGCTCCACTAGAGCAAACATCGCCAAGCTGGGGAAGCGCAAACACGAGAACGGAGAGTTGCCTTTCTCCCCTAAGAGGACCATGACCGTAAGTACTTCCATCTATTAATTACCATATACTATAGGTATTTGCGACGGATTCTTTTTACGTCTCGACGCTAACCATTGTCTCTCTCGTATAGGATACCAAAATGGCTTCGGGTATACCTGAGGTCGACCTGGTTACCCGTGTCCAGGTTGACAACTCCGTCGTAGGCCAGACCGAAATAGACGAATCCTTATATAGTCGACAGCTCTATGTCCTTGGTCACGAGGCGATGAAGCGCATGGGCGCTTCGAATGTGCTTATAGTTGGTTTGAAGGGTCTCGGTGTCGAGATATCCAAGAACATTGCCCTCGCCGGTGTCAAAAGTCTAACCCTCTACGACCCGACACCTGTTGCCATTGCCGATTTATCCTCCCAGTTCTTCTTGCGCCCAGGTGACGTTGGCCAACCTCGCGATGTAGTTACAGCTCCTCGCGTGGCTGAGCTGAACGCATATACCCCTGTCGGTATCCACGAATCGTCAAAGTATGTAACAGATATCACTAGCACTTTCAGAGTATCATGAACTAACTAGTGAACGCGCAGCCTTGGCGAGAATCTTTCTCAGTTTGACAAGTATCAAGTGGTTGTCTTAACCAACACTCCTCTAAATATCCAACTGACCATTGGCGATTATTGTCATTCCAAAGGCATTTACTTCGTAGTCGCCGATACCTTCGGACTTTTTGGCTCTATCTTCTGCGACTTTGGCTCTAAGTTCACGTGTCTCGATGCGACCGGCGAAAACCCTATCAATGGAATTGTAGCCGGCATCGATGAGGAAGGATTGGTCTCTGCTCTAGATGAGACACGACATGGTCTAGAAGATGGCGATTATGTTACCTTTTCCGAAGTCAAGGGCATGGATGGCTTGAATAACGCCGAGCCAAAGAAAGTCACCGTCAAGGGCCCTTATACTTTTTCTATTGGGGATGTGTCTGGTTTGGGCCAATACAAGGGTGGCGGGCTGTTCCAGCAGGTCAAAATGCCCAAGTTTATCGAGTTTAAGACAATTTCTGCGGCCTTGCGCGACCCGGAGTTCGTTATCTCTGACTTCGCCAAGTTCGATAGACCACACCAACTTCATATTGGTTTTGAGGCGTTGCATGCCTTCGTTCAGTCGCAAGGTCGTCTGCCTCGACCAATGAATGACGAGGACGCCGCCATCGTAATTGCGTCTGTCAAAGCATTCATCGAGAAGGAAAAACTAGATCTCGAAATAGACGAGAAACTGATTATGGAGTTGAGCTATCAGGCTCAGGGTGATCTGAACCCCATGGCTGCACTGTTTGGTGGCTTAACCGCCCAGGAAGTTCTCAAAGCTGTGTCGGGAAAATTCCATCCTATTAAGCAATGGTTCTACTTCGACTCTCTAGAATCTCTCCCTACTAGCGTCGCCCGAACCGAGAAATTATGCCAGCCCATCAGATCTCGATACGACGGCCAGATCGCAGTCTTTGGTAAAGAATTCCAGGACAAGATTGCTAACATCAGACAATTCCTCGTGGGTGCTGGTGCTATTGGTTGTGAAATGCTCAAGAATTGGGCAATGATTGGCTTAGGCGTTGGACCCAAAGGCAAGATCATTGTTACCGATATGGACTCGATTGAGAAGAGCAACCTCAACCGCCAATTCCTGTTCCGCCCCAAGGATGTTGGCCAGATGAAGAGCGATTGCGCGGCCAAGGCCGTCCAGGCTATGAATCCCGAGCTTATGGGTCACATAGAGTGCTTGAAGGATCGAGTTAGTCCCGAGACTGAGCACATCTTCAACAAAGACTTCTGGGAGTCTTTAGATGGCGTTACTAATGCACTTGACAATGTCGAAGCGAGAACATACGTTGACAGGCGATGCGTTTTCTTCCGCAAGCCTCTGTTAGAGAGCGGTACTCTCGGTACTAAAGGCAACACGCAAGTTGTTCTTCCTATGTTAACCGAATCTTACTCGTCCTCGCAGGACCCCCCTGAGGTGTCATTCCCTATGTGCACATTAAGAAGTTTCCCGAACAAAATTGAACATACAATTGCATGGGCCCGCGAACTCTTCGAGACTTCTTTTGTCAAGTCTGCCGAGACTGTCAACCTCTACTTGTCCCAGCCTAACTATCTGGAGACGACACTCAAGCAGGGCGGTAACGAAACGCCGACTCTCGAGACTATCCGTGACTATCTTGTGACAGATAAGCCTCTGAGCTTCGAAGATTGCATCATCTGGGCGCGAATGCTGTTTGAGCGACAATATAACAATGCCATTCAACAGCTCCTCTACAACTTCCCCAAAGACTCGACGTCTTCCAGTGGCACCCCCTTCTGGTCTGGCCCGAAGCGTGCCCCTGACCCATTGAAATTCGACCCTAAGAACCCCACCCACTTTGGTTTCATTGTTGCGGCCGCCAACCTCCACGCCTTCAACTATAACATTAACCCTAAGGGAGTAAATGAGAGTCTTTACTTGAAGGTGTTGGATAACATGATCGTCCCCGACTTCTCCCCTGACCCGGGTGTCAAGATCCAGGCGAACGACAGCGACCCCGTAAGTTGACACAGTTTACATCCTTGCTACAAACGAAGGCTAACATTGAACCTAGGACCCTAATGCCGCTAGCAAGTCTGCGTTTGATGATAACAATGAGATACAGAAGATTATCGACAGCCTCCCCGCCCCGAACGAACTAGCCGGTTTTAAGTTAACGCCTGTGGAGTTCGAGAAGGACGATGATACAAACCACCACATAGACTTCATCACTGCCGCAAGTAATCTACGAGCAGACAATTACAAGATCGAGAAAGCCGACCGACACAAAACTAAGTTTATCGCCGGGAAGATCATTCCGGCTATCGCCACTACAACCGCATTGGTCACCGGTCTTGTCGTTTTAGAGCTCTACAAGATTATCGACGGAAAGAAGGATATTGAGCAGTACAAGAACGGTTTTGTCAACCTTGCATTGCCATTCTTCGGTTTCAGTGAACCGATCGCTAGTCCTAAGGTGGAGTACAAGGGTCCGAATGGCAAGGTCACCTTGGATAAGATTTGGGATCGATTCGAGGTGAAGGATATAACATTGAGAGAGCTCCTTGACGACTTCGAGAAGCGAGGCTTGAACATCAGCATGCTGAGCTCTGGAGTTAGTCTTCTGTATGCCAGCTTCTTCGCCCCCGGAAAGCTGAAGGAACGATATGGCCTCAAGCTAAGCGAATTGGTCGAGTCGGTATCCAAGAAGCCGATCCCTGAACACCAGACGGAGCTCATCTTTGAGATGGTGGCGGAAGATCTAGACGACCAGGATGTGGAGGTACCGTACATCAAGGCTATCATTCGGTAGACGTGTACAGGATCCCCATATATCTCACGATCACCAAGGTGCCTAAGCAGTTATCCGCAAAGAAGGATGGCTGGGTCTTGTGACTCCCTACTCCTGTGGACCATTGAAGCTGAACTTCGGAGATCGCGGCTCAGGCGTGCTACCTTGCGCATTGTGCGGTCAGTATTTGCCGTCTGCTCTATCAGTACCTATTAGTAGTGATAGGGAGTGTTATGAATTGTCTAAGGCAGATAGCAGTAAAATAGAGTTGGGTTTGCTCGTATTCGTAGTAAGAAGATTCATTAGTGACAATGGACTTTCCGTTCGATTCTACTTCGTACTAGCTCAGAATTACTGTCTGTTGACGATCCCCACATGATTTCTAACCCCCGCTATACTAGCTGATTGATTAGTAACGATAGACTAGGACTTGCTAGCTTGTTTACCTAGAATCCTAAATAATTTACGTCACGATCGGTAATCGTAGCATAATGATGAATAAGGGGAGTCAGTGACAAATCTTCTACATCTCCAATCTCCATACCGCACGCCATATTCAAAGCTCCTGATTCGAAGATTTGCCCTACTAAATAGGTCAGGAGAGTTTCGAAAGATAGCAACTTATAAGTAGAGGTAGCACCTAAGTCGGGGAAATTAGAGACCCCCGCATCCATGAACACAGCTCGTTCTTCTGCGCTCTCTACTGTAGCGTCATCATTGTTATTATCGAGATCAACTAGATTCACGTCACTTTTTATATCATCTAAAAGGAGAAGCAGTACCAGCTGGAATAGGAAATATATTACTTCGTTGAGAAACACGACTCAAATTGGAGGGGTCTCTGTGAATTCGCCTTTGAATGTAGCGAGGCAGGGCCAACAAGTCAGAATGGTGAGACCGTCTTCGGATTATGAAAAATCGAATGGTTGTTGATGGGCCAAAACAGGCTTCCAAGATTACGGACTGGGTCAAGCCCGGCGATAGCAGTGGCGAGTTCAAGCGCCAGGTCAGCTCCTTTCGCGACTGGATCTCTAAGGAGCCCGGCGCAAAATTCCCGCCTGAGAAAGGCCGGTATCACCTTTATGTTAGCTACGCTTGTCCTTGGGTATGTCGTTTCCCACTTTTCTCTCAGTTGAGGATAAGAAGAATTATATTGACGATATCGGCTAACAGGCCACACGAACTTTGATTGTGAGGAAGTTGAAGGGGCTCGAGGACTTCATCTCGTTCTCCAGCGTCCATTGGCACATGGGTGAAAAAGGCGAGTTTCGGTTCCCATCGGCTCAATCCGCAAAACAGAGGGCTAATAAATACGCAGGATGGTGCTTTCCTACCCCGGAAGACACCGATGCCGCAGGCGAGAACGTAATCCCGGATCCGGTCCCGGGTCACGAGAAGTACACTCACATAAGGGAGGTGTACTTCTCAGTAGACCCTAACTATGGAGGCCGGTTCACGGTCCCGGTACTCTTTGACAAAAAGACTAATACGATCGTAAACAATGAGAGCAGCGAAATTCTGCGCATGCTCAACCATGTATTTGATGACCAGCTTCCGGCGGAGTACGCCAAGCTGGATTTCTACCCGGAGCCATTGAAGACGCAGATCGAGGAGGCGCATGGTTGGATTTACGATGGTATTAATAATGGCGTGTACAAGAGCGGTTTCGCGACCACGCAGGAGGCGTATGATAGGAATGTGACAACGTTGTTTGATGCGTTGGATAAGGCGGAGAAGCATCTTGCTGAGATGGGTGGGCCGTATTGGTTTGGGGATCAGCTCACCGAGGTGGATATCAGATTGTGAGTTTTACCTAACCATGAAGCAATGATGATCTAGGCGCAATTACTAACCCAAGGATAGATTCCCGACCCTCATCCGATTCGATCCGGTCTACGTCCAGCACTTCAAGTGTAATCTGCGCGACATCCGATCGGGATACCCGCTCCTGCATAAGTACACGCGGGACCTGTACTGGAAGCACCCGGCTTTCAAGGATACGACGAACTTTTTGCATATCAAGAATCACTACACGCGTAGCCATACACAGATCAACCCGCACTCCATCACGCCTTTGGGTCCTGTCCCGGATATCTTGCCCTTGGATGAGGAAGTCAATGCTGTGAAGGCTGCTTTGACGAAGTAATGGAATGAGAATGAGATTGTGTAATGGATATGCGAAGACACAAGTACTGAGCTTTCCAATTGACTTTACGCCGATGGAGGTGATGTACATCATGTTTAATTCAAAATTAAGAATATATTGATACCAACACAGGAATGCTTCCAATGGTTGACCTAAGAGGGTTTTATAAATATGGCATCCGCCATTCTTGTGAAACCAATGCCATATGGAAAGTTTTACGGAGATCACAGAGATATTACAGTCACAGCAAGGTACGAAACAGACGAGAATCTCAGGTAAGTATTGTCTTCTCATTGGGGATATGCAGTTACAACCGAAACTACCGTGTTCAGTACAATATTATACAGAATAACGACAACCCATCGATTAAGCCATGCTTCGGTGCCCAGTATGGCTGCCAAACTCCGGGTATATCTTCCTCTGCCTGACTCGCAAATTGCGGAGCCCATCAAAAAGAAAAGAAAAACACGTTCAGACCCTTTATTAGTATCCCCAAGAAGACATCGTTTGCTCGTGCGATTACATCAGACGTGGTCGAATATCGAGCGTGTCGGTGTTGTGTGGTCAGGAAATTAGTCTCGGCCGGGCAGGATGGCGGAGAGGGAGCGCATGAGACCGCCGACTCGCAAGGTCGCGCTGTCGCCCTTCTTGTCGCGCTCGTCGCCCATGTAGAGGAGCTCGTCGTAGTCGGCCCGCCAGTTGGTGGAGATGGGGCGACGGGGGCGAGGGCGGAAGTCCGCGGCCGTTTGAGACTTGGGAAGACCGGAGGGCTTGTCCTCCGCGCCGACCTTGGTCTCCTTGCTGACGAGGATGCCGCCGAGCCCGTCGCTGACGATACGGGACCACTGGGATGAAAGTAAGTAATTTATTTTGAATGAAAAAAAAGAGTTACTGATGTTGGGTAGGTACTTACGGGGCGAGTAGCAGGCGACTTGGTTCGCTTGAACTTCTGCTTGAGCTTGGTCCAGAGACCCTTCTTGTCCTTCTTGCCGTGAGCCTCGACCTTGACATGGTTGCCGAGGAGAGGGGCCTCATCGCCGTCGTCGCCGTCGTCGCCGTCATCGTCGTCGGTATCGATATCCGACATGCCGGCAATGCCGATGAGGCTGTCGGTGCTCCACATGCCCCAGGTGTTGCCGGCGCTCGAGAGAGCGATGCCGGGGTTGGCGGAACCGACGACGGAGGGGACCTGCATGTCGGCGTGGGCGGCTCCGTAGATGTTGCTGCGGGAGATCACGACGCGGATTGAGGGACGGCGGAGGTGGAAGCTCTCTAGGCCGAAGTTTTCGACACAGGCCATTGTTTGAGGTAATAGTCAAGAGAAGCAGTGGTAGTACAAATACGAGCGAGAGTGAGAGTAAGGGAGATTTTGGAGGTGGGAGGTTTTTTTTCTCGGAAACGCAACGGCGGAAGGGGGGATTTTGAGGTTGCGTGAGGAAAAAATGGAGGAAAGGGAAAATGGTTTTGGGGGAGGGGTTTTGAGGAAGAAGTTGGATGAAGAATCAGTAACTGTAGTGAGAGTGCTAGAGGGTAAATAAACAAGAGCATTGAGTCCCCAGAGGTGGTGTTCCATCGTGTTGACGAAGAGGATTAAGGGGCTTCAAGTATCGTGATGTTTTGCTCGACGTACGGTCCTCGCTGAAGCTGACGATGATAGACCGTCCATGTTACCACGAATTGGAGATGGGTTCTCCTAAATGCGTGTCAATAGTTCGATATGACTGCTTCGTTAACAAGTAATCACGGATTTCATCAAAGGAAGAACCAGTTGAGAATAGGCGTGAAGGGTAGAAAGTACTTTCTTTGAACAAGCTTGATAAAAAACCTCGGTGAAGATGCTTACCTACGAGAAAAAGAGTTCAGAAATTGCTGGGTACTAGGGTTTGTTTACATATTAGAGCTATAGTCCAGTTAGACTTATATCGCTTTCTAGAGATTCTACTCAATCCAAACGACTAGCCTCTTCCCTGATACAGCCCCTGATTTCAACTTCCGAAGTCCTTCCAAAATACTCTCAAACCCACGACCTACCACCTCTATTGGATGTGCTTTGACTTTACCCCCATCAAGGAGTTTCTGAAACTCTTTAAAGATCTTCACAGCTAATTCGTGCTTCTCCGGGCTTGCTGGTCGTCCATACTCACCATCTAATTTGACCTCTGGTCCGAAAGCTTCATATGCTACAGCGAAATCCGCCTTAACAGCTTCTCGTGTTTTCCACGCCTTCGGGCTGGACTCCAGGTAGGCATAGCGACCACCGGGTCGACCTAGGCTAGCATAACAACATGTTGTTGATGCCTGGTCAGCAATGCAGTCGAGCGCGTGACGCAACCGACCACCCGTGTGCTTCTTGATATCATTCCCCAGATCGGTAGATGTGTAATCAAATACCGCGCTGGCACCGTACGATCTGACCATGTCGAAGTTCCGGGAGGAAGAGGTAGCGACTGGGTCATATCCTATACTGCTGTGATTTAGTGGATTATTAGATTTTTTGGTCGTCGGTTATATGAACTCACGTCTTCAAAAGCTGTATAGCCATCGTCCCACACGTCGTACTCCCTCCATAGACCAGCACCGGAGCAGGTTTTGCAAGCGGGCTTTCAGGCAATGCCGTAATCGCCAAGGAGCTCCATATCGCAACACTGCTAGTAAGAAGCGGCGTCCCGAACGCGACTGCCTGCTCTACAGGAAAGTTCTCCGGAACCCGGAGCACTAGGTCGGCCGGCGCCCGGACGTACTCCGCAAAGCTCCCGGTTGTCGGGTCTCCGGGGTTTGAGCCGTGGACCACGCCGCACACCATATCCCCAACCCGCAGGTCTGAGCTAAAGGGTTCACCTTCGGCGGGCCGGATATCGACGATCCGCCCCGCGAAGTCCATCCCGATGACCGCGCCCGGGCACGGGAAGGCGGCGCCCATCTTGTTATCGCTGGGATTGAGCGACACGGCGACCGTCTTGATTAGTAATGTGCCCGGGCGTAAGGCTGGTATGGGCACATTCTCAGCGATTGTGGGCTGGCCCGCTGGCCCTTGGACGATCGCCTGTTGCGATGCTGGGAGGGGCGTGGACGATGGCATGATGTTTTTAGTGCTTACAGGCAGTTACCACAGCGCTAAGGTACCTAATGCGATGGGCATTCTAGACCGGTAGACTGCTTCGCCCCCAATGGATATATACTGGGCAGATGCACACTAGACTTATAGGGACTTAGGGGAGAAACCCGGGGTCTTATGTATTAGCTTACGGGCTAACCCCCCTGTATCAACGGGAATGTAACATGGGGTCTAGGGAGTTGGAAGCCCTGAGGCGGACTGTTTTCGAGGGTAAGTCCTTGAAAATTAGTGAATGGTTGCTAATTCAGCCTTATACGTAGTGATGTTAGCGCATGACAGGTCCTGGTTCCCCCTACTAGACGTGCCCGGCAGTATAAAAATAGGTGCTGCTGGACACCTCGTAAACGGTATCGTCTCCCAATAGACCTCTAAAAATCTAGCATCGGAGCATATATCTCTTACAGTCTAGCGTGATACTTAGGTCCTATAGGAATCGAACTGGTGTTATCTCTAATCATATCGATCAGCGAGCTTCTCGTCTTTCTGATTCTAGCTCACATGTGATTTATAGTGTTATAGTATCTTCACTTGGGATGACATGGACTCATTTTGCTCTAATACTCGGTAGGCCTTAGGTTATGATATTGATGCTCATTTTTATTATTCGCATATTTGTACTGGGCGTTATGATATCAAAGAAGCCATTCATTTTTGGGTTCGTTCGTGGTTTCTCTCTACATCATCGTCTACTAGGGTTGCTTTTTCTGTCAACCCGTACTCAGTCTCGAGTTGTTGCCGCAAGGGAACATCCTTTTCTAACAAGAAGAGTAAAGTAGCAACCCCACCAAAAGCCACTGCTGTCAAGAAGACCAGCTTCAATGCTTCCCTGTAGACAGCACGGATCTCGGCCACTACGGGGTCGGGAAAGGATGTGACAAAAGAGGCAGATGCATGCGAATAGGCGCCACCGCCAGCTAATAGTTGGCGGGCTTGTGGGTCCGAAACCGTGTGAACTAACTGATCGACTCGATTATTGAAGATCGTGGCGGGAATAGCGACGCCCCAGACGCCACCGACGGTTCGGATGAAGGCCCAAGTAGCCGTAGCAGCGGCCTGATCTTTCTCGGGAACCGGAGCTTGGAAAGCCGGCAATAGGGTCTCTAAGACGACGCCACCGCCAAGAGCGCCTATACTCTGATATGTAGCCCACTCAGCTGTGGTGCTTCCCTCCCATTGGAGTGCGAATAGTCCTAACCCTACTGTAAAGACTGCTTCACCTATTAAGTGTAGCATCTTAAACTTCCCCCATCGGGAGACGAGTATAGCTGCCACCGCGCAGCCTGGGATAGAAATCAGTGTCATTGGCAGCAACGACACACCCGCCCGCTCAGCTGAAAATAGCAATACGGCTTGAAAGTAAATTGGTAAGAAATACGTGCCCCAGTAGACAAGCATCCAGTGCAAGAAAGTGTTAATAGCCGATATGAGAGACGTACGGTGGCGGAACAGTTGCGGGGGCATTACAAGCTCTGGAGAGAGCCCGCGTCCTTCCCATACAGCGAAGAGAAAGATCACGAATACTCCTATCAGTAGAGGGACCAGTGTCTGCCATGAGCCCCATGAGTATTTTACACCTGCATAAGTGAGGGCATACAGCATGACGATGGTTCCAGCCATCAGGAGGCCGTTGCCGACCCAATCGATGCGTCTCAGCTTCTGTTCTAGGGTCATCTCCTTATTGTAATTGACGTGCAGGAAGAAGTATAGCAACACAAGTGATACACCACCGATCGGAAGATTGATCCAAAAGACCTGACACTTGTAAATATCTCAAAATTTGTTGTATAGGGGCGAGTTACTTACCCATCTCCAGGTGGTCCCGTCAACAATGGCTCCTCCCACAATTGGACCACAGGTCATTCCAACAGTATATAGGATCATGATGATTGCTAGGAAGTAACCACGCTCGCGCAGAGGTACTAAATCGGCAATGATAATACTGACAATCATACCGATACCTCCTGATCCTGCACCTTGAACGCCACGGCCAGCTATCAGCATAGCGCTATTTTTCGCACCACCGCAGATACCGCTGCCGAGGGTGAATAGGACAATAGCAAATAGCATAAGCCATCGACGACCAAAGATATTGCACAATTGACCGAATAGGGGTTGAACGGCCGCACTGTAGAGTTATTAGCCGTATGTAAGATTTATACCTACAATGTATATTAAATTGAAAAACTTACCAGCATAAGAAGAAAGCGTTCGTAATCCAGATAAACTCCTCGCCCATCTTCAGGTCGTTGACGATGGCGGGCCCAGATGTCACGATGACGCTGTTTTCGAGCGACGATTGAAAATTGGCGATACATAATCCGACGATGATAGCCCAAAATCGGAAATCGCGCTTAGCGGCAGACGTCTTTTGGCCTCCGGCAGTTGGTTCAGCTGAATCTGTAGGATCATCCATCCCGCTGCTAGTCGACGGCATTTGCGCGGTTGAGCTTTCACTGCTCGCCGCGGCGTCTGTAGTGGGACCCGGGGATTCTAGGTCACCCTTGCCCTTGCTCGAAGTTTTATGGGTGTGGTCCATGCTGGTTCAAACTCGACTAATAGTCGAGACTGTGATAGAAAAAAAGTACTCTGTCGACTTAATACACAACTCACATCATTTTCGAGTACCACTCAAGGTCTCTTTGTTGAATCCATCCAGATCATGTCTTCCTTACTTGTTTGCCCAGATTGTACCGACGTTTCGGACCCCATGCTGCCCCTGAAGGTGGGTTGGTTCTGTCGGCTACGTAGCTCGATGGCGCAGATCCCTTGGATGCATGAGTTGGTAGGCATATTCGTCTATCGAATTCCGTGTTCCACTCCCACCGTTTGTATTGACTGGGTCTCGTTCGTTCTGGTGGCCAATTAGTAATATCATAAATCTAACATGTTACATTTATCGCACAATCACATAGGATATAAATAGCGTTGCCCCTCAAATGAGATGTCACATTGAGAACGGTGATCGTTGTGGCTTCGTCGGGTTTGCAAGTATTATTTCAATTTTTAATATCTTATTCCTAGACATGTAATAAAAGACTCTTAAATGACTGGCTTATCCAATACAAATCTGCATATGCAAGTAAGGAATTGTACCCAAGGACTCTGACGGAAGACAAAGCCAACCGTTCCAACTTACACAAGTCCAACCGTGCCTCCCGGTCGCATACGAGCTCTGGAGCCAAACATATGATAGGGAAACATCTACTTCCCTAAGCTGAGGGGAGGTAGCTATTCATGATCAAAAAAGATGTTCTGTTCAAATTTTCCCTGGATTGAATAGGTAGATTTTCCAGATCTGTTTCCAGATGCTCAGTAGTTTCTTTAAGCTGGCCTAGCTTCTACCACAATGGCGTCAACAGGGCTAGTCCAGCGTGCCCTAGATATCCCTACCCGCGACCTAGTTGTTTTTAGCCTTGGAGCAGTGAGTTGACATGTTCCGGTGTCCTTCTTCACAATAGAACTCACGACCTCAACGTCTAGATAACATTGTATGCTTCGTTCCGTTACATTTACAATGTTTATTTCCATCCTGCAGCTAGGTTTCCAGGTCCAAGGCTTGCGGCCTTCTCGAACCTGTGGTATGCTTACCACTGGTGAGTCACTTTCCCTCCGTTTCGAACTGCAAGAAAAAAACATCTGATAACCTTAGGTCAACTGGAAAGTACCCGTTTGCAGTTGCGGAAGCATTAAAGAAATATGGTCAGTTTCTGAACATTTCAATGTTGGTGAGAAATTTATATGCTAAAGCCAATGCAGGCGATGTTGTTCGTGTAGCTCCAAACGAGCTTGCTTTCATCACCCCAGAAGCTTTCAGTGGTATGACGCGCTCAAAATCCTTAGTGATATCCCCGAAATCCCAAGCCTGACATGTGAGTAGATATATACGATTCGCATACGAGTGGCATGGAACATTTTCCCAAGACAAACTTCATGGATCTTGGGTTAGGTGACAATGGACTCTCGTGGGAGATAGATCCAGTAAAACACCATGCAGACGCTAAGAAAGTTGCGCCGGCATTCAGCATCAAGGCCCTGAAGGCTAAGGAATCAACAATGCATAAGTACACTGACGCATTTGTTCAACGAATGAGAGAATTCGGAAGCAAGGAAGAAGGCATCGAACTGAAAACAGTAAGAATTATAGCGATTTCCCTGTTGCGAATAAGTATGTCGAGTCGAGATGCTGACCTTATTCAAAATATTTAGTGGACTGACTGGGTTGCCATGGATGCTTCAGCTGATTTGGCCTACAGCCGGGAGCTACATCATCTACGAGATAGTGAGGCAACCTTCCAAAGTCATTGCCATTAGCCATCCCTTCTAACTTTAGCTTCCAGTGAAAAGTACACATTTTCTTGACCAAATGTGGATTGTGAATTTCTTCGTTACCGCAAACCAGATCTTCAAGAAGTTTCCCCTCCTAAGTCCGATTAAATTCCTCTTCGTCCCGCCTTCCGTAATCGCAAGTTATCATGAGGTTCAAAGTATAAACCAGAAGGCATTGGAGTCGCGGATTGAACGTCGTGGCAACACTGAGCACTTGGACCATTTTGAGCAACTACTTCCGGCTGATGCGCCTGACCCCACTAAAGCTGAAAAGAAGCATATTGAAGTAATCACTGGACATCTGGTTATTGCTGGATATGAGCCGATTGCAAGCCAGATATTCGGTACCCTTATGTTCTCGCTTTTACGGCCAGAGAGCCTTAAGTTGTTAGTGGAGGAGATTAGGGGTGCATTCAAGAATTACGAGGACATCACTGCTGATGCCGTAGCGCCTCTGAAATACCTTCACGCCTCCTTGATGGAGACGTTGCGCATCACGGTGCTATCGAGTAGTGGACAACCTCGTTTGTGTCCTGGGGCTAAGGTTGACGGGAATTACATTGCTAAGGGGGTAAGTCCCAAGAACAAGCACACTCTATTCCTACCATGCTAATTTAATATAGGTCGAGGTTCAATATGCTGTTTTAGCGTTCACCCGTAGCCCACGATACTTCCACGATCCGAATCACTATAGACCAGAACGCTGGTTGCCAGAAGACCACCCTCATTGGGATCCGGCATTCAAGAATGATGCTAGGGAAGGTTACCATCCGTTTAGCTTGGGACCGAGGTCTTGCCCCGGGATGCCCTTAGCGTGGCGTCAGACGAGAATCTTCATTGCCAAGGTTCTTTGGGCTTTTGATGTTGAGATGCTACCAAACCAAAATATTGTATTCGAGAAGGACTTTAGGATGTTTGGGATGTGGGAAAAGCCTAGTTTCTGGGTTCGATTCCATGCCGTCCAGAGGGATTCATGAGCGGAAGAATTAGAGTGCACATATCTCGTTACTCTCTAGCATAGTTACACATTCTTGCTAGCTTTGGACTATACTAGACCCGAGGAATTCGATATTATGCCACCTTGTTCCAAATACCTAGGCAATTAGCTATTATCTCAATAGCTCGCTGGCATCAATGTGTACATGTAGTTCTTGTTTAGTACATAAAGAAGAAGTACTTGTCATATCTGCATAGTTGAATACCGATCAATACTGCCATAGTCCGTCGTCCCGCGCCTGGTTTGGCTCCAGTATAGTTATCCCCACTGTGGTTCCGATCTGTTCCCTGTATGTTGGGAACCTTGAACTCCCAGTTATGCTTATTGCTCTTTGAGGCGCGGACCGCACAGGTACGGATCAGAGATCGACTTACTTAAGATGGTAGTAAGGCTGAATAGGCATGATGCTTTCGCTCCAAGAACCAGTAACGGTTAACTGATAATGCGCGCTGACGGCACGGGAATGGTTTATTGGGTGGTGCGTGTTGGGGGCAGGGTGATGACACGGGCTTCCGCATTACGAAAAGATCAGCCATACCTCCAGGTACCCATTTACCAGGCAGCCAAAACATCCACTGCAACCCCGAACCTGACTTCACCACGCGGCCACGCAAAGTAGCCCGTAAATGTCGACAAACCCGTAATAGGATCTGAACCCTAGAGAATTTGACGCGGCATATCGTAACCTTACTCTCTTTGCCGTTCTTCCCATCTCCCATCTTGAACCCGTCTCACTAATCACTCACTTCCGAAGCTTCCAATTTGATTATCTACCCACCTATTAGACCCTTGGAAGACCCTTGGAAGGTTAAAAGGAAGGAGGGGTATCATGATGTAACCCTCGGCGGAGTAGGATGAGTGGCTGGAAGCTGGTCACGTTATTGGGCGGTCAACATCAGCGTTGCTTCTTTTTGTCTCAGCCCGTTGGCCTTATCCAAGATTGGCCCCGAGTCCCCCGCAGGTAAATCCCCATAGGTAGCATCTATATGGTACTAGGTACCTATATGAGAAGGAAAACCGGTAGAACACGTGGGATCCAGCGATTGTAACATTAAAAATAACACCTAGAACAGAAGGTCATCTCGAGTGCGAGCATAGGTACCTAGTAGCCATTTGAAGATTGCTTCGCAATCATTTACTTGGTACCACTGTACTCGGCCGAGTCGTGCTTCTTTTGATGAGCCATTCCAGAGTTCGATTATGGCACGATGTCGCGAATCTACTGGGGTGTTCTGGACCTCATTCCTTCTAGTGCGGGGGTTGTCTCGATGGGATTCAAATGGTAACACATGAAGCTCGGAGACAATGGAAGAACCTTGATAGATTCATTCGCATTAGGTATCTATTCTACAGTACCTAGTTTAGCTCATGTTGAATCCTGCTCCAAACCTAGCCGTGCCACCCATCACGGAGCAATTCCAATTCCAATTACTAGTTTTACAATGGCGAGCTACATCCGCTCAAAGCTTTGTTGTATGTGAACAGTCTTCACCGGATACCCCATGCCGAAGTTGTCCGGTTGCTGATGATTCCCTCCTTCTATGTCAATCCAACCATCGCGGGAACTCTGCCCACTTGGCGCACTCTTAGCTGAAGAGGGCTTCCGTAGCTTAATTTTGCTGCCGTAGCCGTAGAGCCTAGACTTGATGCGCGAGAAGTTGCCGATGCGGGCAAGCAACGGCATATACGTAATAGAACAGCAGCAAAACACGGAGAATGCCATCTGAACTGTAGCCCATAGACCTTCCATCAATTGGTTATCTGCGAACAGCATTAGCTATTTCCTATCCTGATTACATATCATACCGAGGCATCGCATTGGAGGAACACTTACAGATTGTCGATTCATAAGCTAGTCCGATTTTGACGAAGCCAATCACCCCTGCCATGCCTGCTAAGGCGAAAACGACTGCGAGCTTCCACTTAGTTGACCGAGTTGTCTGAAGGCCTCGTAGCGCAAATACTGCAAAAATCGCCATTGCAAAGTCGATGAGCGAGTTTATCGTCTCCGTCGCCGTCAGCATCGCGCTGACATTGACGCACCAACCCTCGGTAACCCGGGGGTCCCAGGCCTTTCGTATAGGCCGACATTGGAAAATATTGCATATGAAGCTAGTGAAGGATATGAGGATCTGGAGAGCCCCGAGGACCTTGATCCATATCGCGAACTTCTTGTCGACCGCGAAGATGCGGTGATAGAGGAAGAGAATGCTAAGCTTGGCGCATAGTTGGTTTGGTGGGTAGAAGAGACTTGCGACGTAGATATCCTATAACTTTTTGTTAGTAGTACTCTTGATTCTTAGTCGTAGATTCACATGCCTTCAGAGCCGCTATCGTCTTCTCAATGGGTAGGTCTAAGATATCTTCTGTGCCGTTGAGGTTTGGGACGATGAGGATAAGACATATCACCCAAGCGAGGTAGAACAGTAACGCTCCTAAAGCAAGCCAATCCTCTATACCATATTTGCGCAACGTTATCCACGTGGCGGCGAAGCGCAGTGCAGTTGCCAATAAGCATAAGGGGGTTAGTATAATGATAAGCACGAAGCCAGCGGCTTGTAAAGGGTCGTCAAAGACGTTTAACGCCATCGTATCACAGCAAACCAAGACCCTCTCAATAGGTCGATTGGCCGTGGCAAGATTCGACGAATATGTTGGAAACACGGCACGAAGAAGGGAAGATCAGGTGTTCTACATGCTAACATAAGGCACTCCAGGACATGATGATTATATTGCGGCGTGCGAATCCATAGTAAGCGTGGAGAGATACCGGGTAGATGATAGAGGACCGATACCTAGGTCCTACTTAGGTCCTAGAGTCAACATATTACATGGTTTGATAGGGATTGGCTCCCACACCGTTGAGAGACAAATTCCTTCCTCTGAATAAATGACGACGGGGATCAGCCGTAGATGTAACCTAAGCAGGAGTTATGTGTCAATATGGTCAATATGTAGTAGACGATGTCCTTTTGGCCCCCTCATCGCACCGTTGACAAAAGCATCCACCCACTCTGCCCAGTGCCCCAGCACCCAAGAGGCGCAGTACCACATGCTTCATGTGGGTTCATGGAGGTCGGAAATATCAAGCTGCGATTGGATAATTAGAGTCTAGAAGTAATTTATTCTAGATCAACCTGTTTATTCTACTCGAAACTCTAGTTAGGACTTCCGGCGGTGCTTCTGTTGTAAGACCGAAGGTCAGCCACGAGATACTGGGGTTGCATCACTTCTGCAGCGTTTCCGTCTCACAACGTCGGATGCGGTGGAATGGAAAGATCCATCGCGAGCAAGCGCTTACATAGTGGCATTGTTAGGGTGGTCAGTGGTCAGACATGGGCTCGCAACCTCGATCTCCGTCGCACCGGATCTTAATACGACTATTATAAATTGAGGTACAGCATATGCTTCTTTACAAGCTTATTTTAGGGTGGTATGCTTGCCGCTATCCTGGTTCCTGTCCTTGTTTCTGGTGGGTTGGACAACAACCCGTTCTGCCCGTTGTGGCAAGAAGTGGCGCCTACCAATTACTACATAGTATGTAGTAACGCGGAATTGTAGTCGTCAGGCAGCTTTCGCACATCGCGCATGGCTTCGAATGCGACGGTTGCAGAGAATTGAAACAGACTCGCCTTGATTCCACGCGAGATGCGAGATTTTGTCAGACCGACCTTTACTACCACCACCACACCACCACCACCGGCCAACACCATCGTTAGAGGGGCAGGAGGCGCAATGTCTTAGGTACCTACTACTAGTGATGTGGGTTCCCGTACATGTATGCAGTTAGCCCAGGACGAAGCTGCTTACATCCTCCCGTCGCCTCCGGTGATTCGCCGATCGTCTGGTGGGCAGCTATGCTTGCTGACACAGCGCGGATAGCACCGTTTCCACCTCGAGATGTGCGATTCGGCCGCTTGCGCGTACAGCTTCAGGAAACCTGCCTTACCAACATACGCATTACGTATGTTTTGACATTGCTGACTTCGGAGACCAGCCGTGAAGCGGAGAGAATACCTACGAAGCTGAGGTCTCCTAAGCGGTCTCGTGAAGACTGAGATGAAAGCGTTTGTCAAAATCAATGGCCATGGACTTCAGGCAGTTCAGATTAGTACCTAGTTTTGGAGAACTACTAGGCAGCTAGGGCTAGGTAATAATATGTAAAAGTGTCAAAGCCAGAATTATAGCTCTCCTAATATACCTGTTAGGCACTAAGGTCGCTAGAGAAGGTAGCCTTAGAGAGCTATCCATGGATGATTATAGGGCAGATACGTTAAGCTAGAGAAGCCCACTCTTGAACCAAGTTTGGCTTGCATCTGCCATCTGGATTCTGGACAGGTGACAGGTCGGAAGCACTGGAGGTACGTACTAGCGAAACTACAGGCTTGGCAAGCCACTCGGCCGGAAAATTGTTATTGATCCAATCTCCAATCTCCGATCTTGGGTTTGGGTTTACCAACTTAGCGGTCCTCTTTCCCACATTTCCACCATCCACCATCCACCATTCACCATTCACCAATCATCCACCATTCATATTCACTCATCTAATACTACTACTATTATTTCCACCCGCTAAACTGCTTGCCCAGTGGTACGTAGCTGGTAGTGTAGACGCACTGGCAGCACTGGCAGCACCACTGCCGATCACCATTCATTTATTTCTTCGGCCCGTGTTTAGGACATGGACATGGACATCGTTTCGGTACTTACCTACTATTTTTTAGGTATATTCGCAAATAGTTCCCGTCCTTGATGTCCTTCGTTGCGTCAGAGTGCCTCTTTCTTTCTTAAAACCGTTGGACCTTGGTATTCTCAAATAGTCGAGCTCGTCTAGCTCGTTCCCTACCTAATAACAGGCCTCCGCGAGCTGACGGAGTTAGCTAGACCTATCCAGTAAGTGCTAGATAAGCCCGTGAAAACGCCATAAGGGTTTGATTTTGTTCACGGTGCTAACCTTTCTCAAGTCACTAAGGTATCGGTGTGAGAAAATAATTGCAATGACCCCAAGGATACGCTCCGAAAATGGAATCGGTGGCGTCAAACCACTGCACAAACATATTTTTAAACAGCATCGCTGGCGATAATATCGCCCAATTATGCCCTTAATGCCATTAATGCCTGGAAGACTTCGACATGTATCCACCAACAGTGGTCAACTGATTGGTTATATAATAATACCTCTAAGCCAGGTACTCTAATAAAGATGCCTGGGCATGAACTGGGGTATTAACAAACTCTCATTGGCCATTGGATACATTTCAGAAGCCTCCCGCCGTTCTTGGATATTACTACCATAGATTTATGGCATGCCCACGATACAAGCGAATCCCCATCGGATCTTGGGCTCGCTCCATACCCATTATCCCGACGACAGGGGGATTCTAACGCCTGGTCCTTGTGTTACCTGATCGTCGGCACTGACGTGCAAACGTCGGCATTGGTTGCTTATCCGGTACTTTGACCGCTTCCTGTCCTATGGCATCTCTAATTCCAGCAACTCCTTGACGTTACTGCGCCGCAGCAAGGCTTCGTAGATGAGTGGACGATGTGTTCAACGTCGGTCGTGGTTAAGGTTACTATCTGTACCGAAACGGATATTGCCTCCGTAACACCAATTCTTTCCTAAACCTTCGACGTCTTCTTATATCTGTCTTAGCGGGTCGTATGAGTTGAATCTAGATCACCCATCTGTGACAATGACAAAGTCGTGATATCACCGCTTGGCCACGGCGGACCCGCAAGCATCAAATTCCTATCCAATTATAGCGTAAGAACCAACAACACATCTCAAACAAGGAAGGATCGTCGACAATGACTACCCAAGAGCCCATCGCCATCATTGGAAGTGGTTGTCGCTTTCCGGGTAACGCGAACACGCCATCAGCACTGTTTGATGTACTCCGCAACCCCCAGGATCTCCTCAGCTCTATTCCCGAAGAAAGGTTTAGTACGAAGGGCTATTATCACGAAGATGGACAATATCACGGCCACACGAACGTCCAGCAATCGTATTTCCTATCTGGAGAGAGCACACATCGATGTTTTGATGCGCAGTTCTTCGGTATTAGCCCGGCCGAAGCTAATGTCATCGATCCCCAGATGCGGCTCCTATTGGAGACCGTCTATGAAGCCCTTGAGGATGCCGGTCAGACAATCAAGAGTCTTCAGGGGTCTAATACAGCCGTCTACGCTGGATTGATGACTTCTGATTACGAACACATCATGGGCCGTGATGAAGATGCTATGGGCAGATACCACGTGACGGGGACTGCCAAATCACTCTTGTCAAATAGGATATCCTACTTCTTTGACTGGCGTGGACCGTCCATGACCATCGACACGGCTTGCAGCTCTAGTCTGTACGCTGTACATCATGCTGTGCAGCAGCTCCGCTCGGGAGCTTCGCGGGTTGCCGTTGCCGCAGGATCCAACCTTCTTTTAGACCCTATTGGGTATATTGGGGAAAGCAAATTGCAAATGCTCAGTCCCGGCGGCAGATCGCGGATGTGGGACGCGAACGCTGACGGTTATGCGCGAGGCGAAGGCGTCGCAGCTATCATTCTAAAAACGTTAAGCGATGCCGAGAAGGATGGGGATAAAATCGACTGCATAATACGTGAGACAGCCGTAAACCAGGATGGCCGAACGAAAGGAATAACTGTGTAAGTATACTATAGAGAATTCCCCTTTCTCCGAATTGAGGCTTACATAAAGTCTTGGCAGACCGAGCGCGGAGGCACAGGCGAACTTGATCCGCGATTGTTATAATTGCGCTGGTCTTGATATTTCCAATCCCGCAGACCGTCCGCAATTCTTCGAAGCTCATGGGACCGGAACTCCTAGCGGAGACCCAATTGAGGCAGAAGCTATCAGTAGCGTCTTTTTCGACAGAAATGTAATAAGCACTGCGAACCATGAACCGCTTCTAGTCGGATCAGTATGTTAATAATCCTCATATTCTTACGGGGCCAAGTTCGTAGCTAATCCAATATTTTAAGATAAAAACAGTATTGGGGCATACAGAAGCAGTAGCCGGCCTGGCAGGAATCCTCAAGGCTTCCTTGGCGCTACAACATTCAGTTGTGCCTCCTAATTTGTTGTTCAATCGTCTAAACCCCAAGATCAAGCCCTTCTACGACAATTTGCATATTCCTACCAATGCAACACCATGGCCATCCCTAATGGGGAAAAACCCACGCAGAGCCAGCGTCAATAGTTTTGGCTTTGGCGGTGCTAACGCTCATGCTATCTTGGAGAGCTATTCTGCACCCCCAAGAAGGAATAGCAATAATGATCTAGCATTCCGCCCATTCATATTTTCAGCGGCCTCTGAAGTTTCTTTAATCCGCTATCTAGAGGCATTTTCTAATTGCCTCAAGACTAAGTTGGCTAACGTAAACATGCGAGATTTGGCTTACACATTAAATTCGCGACGTACGCGATTTCCTTTCGTGGCTATTTTCTCAGCCTCTACTTCAGACCAATTAGTGTCAAAGATAGAAGAATATGTTGAAAAGTTGAAGTTAGATGCTACAGATCTCTTGGGTGCTCAGCCATCAGATCGTTCAAAACCAAGAATTTTGGCGATTTTCACCGGACAGGGTGCTCAATGGGCTCGCATGGGGGCAAGACTAGTCTCCCAATCTATTTCTTCTCGTCGTGTACTCGAGAAACTCCAAGAGAGATTAGCCTGCCTACCAGCCGAGGATCGCCCGCCATGGTCTCTTATAGAGGAGCTTCAAAAGGATGCGAGTTCTTCTCGAGTGAATGAAGCAGAACTATCGCAAACACTATCCACTGCAATAGGGATCCTTCTCGTGGATATCCTCCGAGAAGCCCGCATTGATCTCACTGCTGCAGTGGGTTTCTCCTCCGGTGAGATAACCGCGGCCTATGCGGCTGGGATCATATCGGCAGAAGATGCAATATGCATTGCCTATTATCGCGGCTTACACGCCAACTTAGCACGAGGTCCAGAAGGACAAGTCGGCGCGATGTTAGCAGTGGGAAGTTCGGCCGAAGATATGGAAGAGCTCCTCCAAGAGCCTGAATTTGAGGGGCGTGCTTGTGTAGCCGCTGTCAATTCATCGGCTAGCGTTACACTTTCTGGAGACATTGATGCCATTGAAGAAATAAGCATCGTCTTGAAAGACGAGAAAAAGTTCTACAGGCTGTTGAAAGTGGACAAGGCCTACCATTCACACCACATGATCCCTTGTTCGGCTGCATATCTTGACTCGTTGCGAGAGCTTGGCATTCAGACAAATGATAGTTCTCGGTGTATCTGGTTCTCGAGTGTATATGAGGACGACGCCGCAGATTTGATGAGTTCTCTCTCAGGCCCGTACTGGGACAACAACATGTTAAATCCTGTGCTTTTCAAGCATGCCGTGGAGCGCGCGTGTCTCGAGTCAGGGCCGTTTGATATAGTTGTCGAAGTTGGTCCACATCCGGCGTTGAAGGGACCTGCCATCCAAGTCATCCAGGATATTACTGGCCGTACTATTCCGTATACCGGACTCCTTCAGCGTGGTGTTGATGACATAGAAGCACTGGCTAGCGGCCTCGGGTATATCTCAAAGCATACTGGAGATGGCTTCGTTGATTTTGAGTCTTTTGATTCGTTTATGTCTGATAACGGTAAGCCGCAGTTGCTCAAAACGCTTCCGCGCTACTGTTGGAATCATAAGGAGTATTGGCATGAATCAAGATATTCAAAAGCTCTTCGCCGACGGTCGGATAATGTTCATGAGCTCCTTGGCCATTTGACTCCTGATTCTACCGAACGAGAGATGAGATGGCGGCACCTGCTTCGACCGAAGGAAATACCATGGTTGAAAGGTCATCAGCTCCAAAACCAGATGGTCTTTCCAGCTGCAGGATATGTGGTATCAGCCTTGGAAGCCTCCAGAGTCATGCTCCAAGGAACCCCCGCTTCTACGATTGAAGTCTCGAGGCTCGAGATCGGCCAAGCGCTCACATTTGACAATGCCGATTCAAGCATAGAAATATTATTCTCCGTATTGGATATCCATCGAGATAATAAGCAAATTACCGCCAAGTTCACTTTTAATGCAGCGACGGGTAGAAAGGGAGATGTACTCGACGTCCTTGCTAGTGGCGATATCCGCATATGTCTTGGCGATCCTTCGCCTACGGCACTTCCTGTGAGGGGTGCGCGGCCCCCAAATCTCATCGCTCTTAGGGCAGAGGATTTCTATAATGCTCTAGCGAAACTCGAATACCAATACTCCGATGACTTTGTAGCCCTGTCGGACCTTGAGCGAAAACTCGGCACTGCTACCGGGTTTATACAGGATATACAGGGGTCTCCTCTACTCGTGCATCCAGCCATACTCGATGCATCGTTTCAATCCGTGCTACTTACTGCATCAGCCCCCGAAGATGGGGGGCTCTGGTCTATGCACGTACCGAGGAGAATAGAGAGAATTGTTATCAATCCAGAGTTATGCAAATCAGAGATGTCAAGGGGTAAACGGTTGACTTTTGACGCTTTTCAACCAAATGGTACTACATCAATCGCTGGCGACGTAGACATCTTCCCTGAAGGATTGCACTATGCTATGATCCAAATCGAAGGACTAGAATGCGTTCCGTTTTCACCAGCAACGGAAGAGGACGATAAGATCCTTTTCTCGTCCACGATATGGGGCAACATGCTCCCAAATGCCATGGATGTGGTTGATGATAGTCTGAAAACACCACGCCAGCATGAAATCGCCCGTGTACTTGAACGCATGTCTTGCTTCTACTTGCGTGAGCTCAATCAAACTGTGCCGCTTAGCCACAAGTCAAGATGTGAGGGTCCGTATATATCATTTTTCAAATTCGCCTCTTACGCGTTATCCCGTGCGAAACAGCGTGGAAGCCCTTACTGGGAACCTGAATGGGAGAATGACACGCTTGAGTCGATCTCAGTGGCTTCTAGTGCGTATGAAGGTATTATCGACATTCAATTACTCCATGCAATAGGTCAAAGACTCGTCGATATCGTTATGAATGATGCACCGGCTATTGAAATAGGCATGAAGGATAATCTCTTAGGGAAGTACTATAAAGAAGCGATCGGGATGCAGGAATACACACGGTATGTTGCACGTACAATCAAGCAACTTACGTTCCGATCTCCTCGAGTTCAGTGTCTGGAGATCGGAGCGGGTACTGGCGGCGCCACCACCGAAATTCTGAAGGAAACGGGTCGAACATTTTCGTCATACACATTTACTGACGTCTCATCTGGATTTTTCGACTCTGCGGAAACTGCATTTAGTAGTTTGACGGACTATATGCTTTTCAAAGTACTCGATATCACAAAAGATCCTCGCCCTCAAGGTTTCGAAAAACATTCATATGACTTGATTGTCGCATCTATGGTGTTACATGCCACGCCGAATCTACAGCAGACCCTGAGGAATGTCAGACGTCTATTGCGACCTGGTGGTTATCTTGTCGTATTGGAGGTGCAGAATGACGCACCAGCACGTACCGGTACCATTTTCGGTGCATTTCCCGGTTGGTGGGTAGGCGCGGATGAGGGTCGTGAATTGTCGCCTTGCGTCGACCTTGTGGACTGGGACGATTTGCTTCGCAAGACTGGATTTTCCGGCTGCGATACTACAACACCAGATGCAAACCCCTTCGTTCATTCAATGACGGTATTCGTATCTCAGGCTATCGATGAGAGAGTGACCTTCATCCGAGACCCACTCGCCAATTCACCTGCAGCCTTCACACCAGGCGCGCTGTTGAAAGACCTTGTTCTACTTGGTGGACGCAGTCTCAAAACAGCCAAGCTAAAAGCACAGTTGGAACCTCTTTTGCGACAATTCTGTGGCAATATCAAGTCTTTGAAGACTTTGAAGGAAATAAGATCGCTCGAGATTTCCTCGAATACCGTCGTATTGAACCTAGTAGATTTAGACCGATCGACTTTTAGCGACATAGACGAAGCGACATGGAACGCTATGACTTCAACGTTCCGGGAGGCGGGCGCTGTGCTTTGGATCACCGAAGGTCGCAGGGCTGACAATCCATACGCGAATATGATATGTGGGCTGCTCCGGTCCGCGATAAATGAGATTCCAGGCCTCGATGTTCAATTCTTGGACTTTGAAGATCCGAAAAGCTTAGATGCAAGGACTATCGCGGAAGCATTGCTGCGCTTCAAAGCAGTGGCTGATTGGAAACACGGAGACCACCATGAATTTAGCGAAAATGCATTCGTTACCCTCGAGAGAGAGATGATCATCGAGAAAGGCGGCCGACTAGTCATTCCTCGCATGATGCCGAAAAAGGACTTGAACAATCGTTATAACTCTTCTCGACGCCAAATTCTCGATCTGACTGATATTTCTGAGCATGCAATCAGTCTTGCTCCTACAGCTTCCGGCTACATCCTCCAACAAGAATCACAAATGATTTCCGCGTCAAAATTAGATGCGTCGATTGGGCGAATTACGCATTCACTCTTAGCTCCCATTCGAGTAGCTGGGCACGGCCAACTCTTCCTAGCCCTTGGAATAACATCAGAATCCCAGGCCCAATTCATAGCGTTTTCGATAAAGAATACGTCGGCGATATCACAGGATACCTTCTTCACAGTTCCTGTAGAAATAACGCCAGGCTTAGAAGCGTCATTCATTTACTTGCTCAGCTTGACCATCCTGGGCACGCAAATTTTGGAGGGTGTTGAACAAGGCGACAAAATCCTGGTTCACGAGCCGACACCCGAAGTAGTCGCGCTCATCAAAGGTAAAGCGCAAGCTAAGGACATCAATGTTACATTCACCACTTGCCGCGACGATAACTCCGTAGATTGTAAACCAATTCATCCACATTCCCCCAAGCGCGTCTTACAAAATCTCAATCTAGGGTCAATAGCTTCATTCATAAACCTCGCCAGTACGGATGAAGGCAAATATGTCGCTAGTCGAATACGGTCGCAATTACCAGCCTTTTGCAAATACGAGACAGTATATGCGAATGTCCTTGAAGGCGGTCGGCTACCTTCATCGACATATGCTAGCAAAATTCGCAATCAGTTGCAAGGAGATATCATTGACGCTAGCAACGAGCTACCGAATTTCTTACAGCTCGATCACCACTACCGAATAGTCAGGCCCAGCGAAATTTCTGAATATGACCGTTCTCTTGCCCCGCAGTCTGTTGTCGACTGGCGTACGGAGGATAAAGTGTTGACTAGAGTATTGCCTATTGACTCTCAGCCAATGTTCTCGGGCTCCAAGACGTATTGGCTTGCTGGTCTCAGTGGAAGCCTCGGGCTCTCTCTGTGTGAGTGGATGGTCCGTCACGGTGCGCGATATGTGGTCATTTCAAGCCGCAAACCCAAGGCCGAGGACTCGTGGTTAGAAGAGATGATAGCTCTTGGTGCAGTCATCAAAATCTGCACATGGTAAACTCCCTTTTAACATCTCTCACCCAGCGTTAGCTAACAAAACCTAGCGATCTTACGAAAGAAAACGAGGTTATCACGTTGTATAATGAAATACGTTCCACGATGCCCGCCATAGGAGGGATTGCACAGGGTGCCAGTAAGTTATACGAATTCTACATAATTGCGATGAATGATGCTAACACTCGTTGAAGTGGTGCTAGATGATACTGCATTTAGCGAATTGAGTCTGGAGACGTTTCAAAAAGTTGTTCAGCCAAAGGTGGATGGAAGCATACACCTAAACAACTTATTCCAACAGGATACCCTGGACTTCTTCGTATTCTTCTCGTCTATCTCTATAGCCATTGGAACCCCAGGGCAATCTCCTTATGTGGCTGCGAATATGTTTATGACCAGCCTTGCTGAGCAACGGAGACAACGTGGTCTGGCAGCATCCGTCATCGATATCGGACCTATCGTCGGGGCAGGTTACATAGCCCAGCAGCAAATTAGCATTGCGACCGTCAAGAAACCGTACGCATACATGCAAATGTCGGAACAAGACTTCCATCAACTTTTTGCCGAGGGCGTTGCAGCCAGTCGATCTGATTCGATCGAGATCGCAACGGGTGTCAGAAGAGTTCGAATTGACGAGGAACTTCAACCAATCTGGGCCGAAAATCCGTTTATGAGCCATTACCTTTTAAATGGAGAGAGCGCCAACAACGCCACCGCCGGCAGGAAAGTAAAAGATCCACTCAAGACGCAACTTCTTGGTGCGCAAAGCCATGACGTGGTCCGCTGCCTCATCAAAGAAGCCTTGTTAGAGAAGCTCGGGATTCTACTTCAGCTTGACGTGGATACGATGGATCAAGCTAGGCTTGAGGCTACCCGGTTGGATGAGCTTGGTCTTGATTCACTCATGGCGACTGAGATTCGCGCCTGGCTGTTGAAGAATCTGCAGGTCAATTATCCGGTTCTCAAGATCTTGAGTGGGATCTCCATATTTGAATTAATTGAAGCAGCGGTTGAAGGGATACCACAGGCAATGATTCCAGGAGTGGGAAGTTCACTTGAATCGCCACGATCTCTTCCAACGCTATCAGCGCAGACACCCGATACCCAGTCATCATCTGCTAGCGATTCGGCGCTCTCAGAGACAGCTAGTTCAGATGACGATACTGCTTCTACGTCATCCTTGTCGG
Source organism: Rostrohypoxylon terebratum (assembly GCA_022497145.1). Taxonomy (NCBI): domain Eukaryota; kingdom Fungi; phylum Ascomycota; class Sordariomycetes; order Xylariales; family Hypoxylaceae; genus Rostrohypoxylon; species Rostrohypoxylon terebratum. The sequence goes on along the minus strand of MU385912.1, from coordinate 84,741 downwards.
AGCTGGCTGTTGAAATGCACGTAACATCAAACCCGAAACCTGTTATACTTACTTCAATGAACCTATCCTCAGCCCAGAGTATGTTCTGGGTTGTCTCTCAATTGTTTGAGGATAGAACTAGTCTCAATTTCGCAGGGGCATGCCGAATCACTGGTCCCCTTAACCTCCCCAGCCTCGAGCGAGCTGCCAAGGCTGTGGGCCAGAGGCATGAGGCTCTCCGGACTCGCTTTACCTCTACCAACGGTCAGGTTTTGCAGGAGATTATGGAATCAAGCATCGTGAAGCTTGAATGCCGAGAAATCCGAGACGAAGATGCCATGGCCATAGCTATCAAGCAAACGTCAGAGGAAGTTCAATCGCACCAGTATGATCTTGAGGGGGGCGAAACCCTTCGTCTCATTCTTCTCTCTTCGTCGCCTACTCATCACTGTCTCATCATGGGCACTTCTCATCTCTATATGGACGGTCTGTCAATTCAAATCCTTTTGACTGATCTATTCCGGCATTATAACAAGGAGCCAATCGTTCAAGAAACCTTCCAATATCACGATTACGTCCAATCACAAAAGCGCTCCTTAGAAGCTGGTGATTTCGAGAGGGAGTTCCGTTTCTGGCAATCCCAATATCCCGATTTCCCGCCCCCACTTCCAATCCTCCGTGTGTCGCGCGCCCGTACGCGTCCAAGCTTGACAACATTTAGCGACGACAGGGTAGAATCAAGAATCAGCTTTGAAACCAAATCCCAGATCCAAGCAGTATGTCGGAAATGTAGAGTCACTCCGTTTCATTTCTATCTCGCATGCTATCGCGTTCTCCTTTCGCGATATGCCGATGCAAAAGACGTGTCAATTGGCATCGGGGACGCCAACAGGACTGAAGATAAGATGATGAGCGGCATTGGTGTCTTTAATAATGTTCTGCCACTACGATTTAGCACTGATGTTTCCAGCAACTTCGCGGATATGCTGCAGGAAACCCGCGCGATAGCTTACGCTGGTTTGGAGCACTCCAAGGTTCCATTCCAGGCTCTTCTAGAGAGGTAAGAAAATAAGACAATAAGACCCCCATGGTTTTTTAAGGAGCATCGCTAAAATTAAGAGCAGATTGCAGCCTCCGAGATCGACGGCACATACCCCGATCTTCCAGTGCTCTCTCAACTATAGACAGGGCCAACGTAAGAAGGAAGTATGGGGCGATAATGAGCTCGAGCTGCTTTCAATAAACGTTTCTAAAACCGGCTATGACTTGGCTCTTGACATCAATGATGATCCGAAAGGAGATTGCCTAATCGCGTTCATTATACGAAGCGACCTTTATCAGAAATCGGAAGTAGAAATCCTTATCAAGAGCTACGAAAGGCTTGTTAAGGCATTCGCCAAACACCCGAATTCACTTTTGAATCAACCGAGCATGTACGAGCCTGCTGATATCACGACAGCAATGAGGTTTGGCCGAGATCATACACGCACCACGCAATGGCCTGAGACTGTTATTCATAGAATTGACGATATCGCGCGAGCAACCCCAGATGCTGTAGCGGTAGACGACAACGTGGGAACCACCACTTACTCTGAGCTGATGGACTTATCCTCATCTATTGCAGCAATTTTGGCCACATCTGGGACTGTTGCTGGGTCAAAAATCGCTACCCTTCAAGAACCAACAGCTCATTGGATTGCGTCAATCCTTGCTATTATGAGGTTCGGGGCCATCTATGTGCCACTTGACCTCACTTTACCTTGGGAAAGGCTTTCCACAATTTTATACGATTGTCAGCCAGACATTGTTTTGCTTGACAACTCCTCAATGCCTAATTTCCACAAACTAAACAGGCCAGAAACACCTACAATCAATGTATCAGACTTGCATCCAATAGGACAGCCATTGGCGATTTTAGCAACTGCCAATAGCCCTGCCATTATCCTTTATACAAGCGGCTCTTCAGGTACTCCTAAAGGAGTCACTCTAAGGCATGAGGGCATACGAAACTGGATCGAGCCAGCACAAGAGATCTACGATCTTGGTGCCGAGACCGTACTACAACAGAGCGCATGTAGCTTCGATATGTCGTTCGAACAAATATTTTTCGCCCTCTGCTTCGGTGGGAGTCTTTACCTCTTACCAAGAAGCCTCCGCGGCGACGCTGATGCTATCACCGATTTAATCGCTCAAAAGAACATCACCTTCACTGTCGCCACGCCAACTGAATATTCTAATTGGCTCACATATAAGCATGCTAGTCTTCCATCTTGCAAGTGGTATACGGCTATAAGCGGTGGTGAGGCTGTCAACTTTGGACTGTTGGCACAATTCCGAGATTTGAACAAAGCTGATCTCCGCCTCTTCAATTCTTATGGACCAACTGAAACGACAGTAATAGCAACAGCGATGAAAATAAAGTATGCGAATGATGACACCCACCATGATAGCATTCCGGCAGGGTTCGCTTTACCAAACTACTCTGTTTATGTAGTTTCTGATGATCTCAGTCTTGTTCCACCAGAAGTCCAAGGGGAAATTTACATCGGCGGCCCTGGTGTCGCTTCTGGTTATTTAAATAATGCGACACTAACAGCCGAGAAATTTGTACTGGACGTGTTTGCGACAGATGAGGCCAAAGCAAAAGGCTGGACTACGATGCATCGCACCGGAGACCTTGGTCGATGGACGAAAGACGGCGCCCTGCTCATTGAGGGCCGTATATCCGGAGATACCCAGATTAAACTGCGCGGGATCCGGATGGACCTTCGGGAGATTGAAGACGCGATTATCAAAGCATCCAATGGCTCTCTATCCGATGTCGTTGTGTCAGTTCGTCGCTCGACATTAGAATCTCCCGAATTCCTCGTCGCGCATGTTTTGTTTGACTCAAAGTACCCGGAAGAAGGACGCGAAGGTCTTTTACGATGTTTACCTACCTTGTTACCTCTGCCAAAGTACATGCATCCCACAGCCATTATTCCTCTCCATCAAATGCCAAAAACAAATTCCGGCAAGCTTGACCGTAAAGCCATCAACTCATTGCCTTTGCAAGAAATAGCTACCCACGAAGAGGGACACCCCAGTGAGCTTACGGAAACGGAAAGACAGCTGAGAGATATCTGGGTCGCAGTCATTCAGGAGCAGTTTAAGAATCTCCGGCCGATCATATCAGGCACGGATTTCTTCCATGTCGGGGGCACATCGCTACTTCTTCTCAGCTTGCGCGCAGCTATTCGCCAATCGTTCGGTGTCAATTTGCCCGTTATCGACTTACTCGAAGCAAGCACACTCAAAGCAATGGCACGTCTGATAAACCACGAAGAAGTTCCTTTGGAAACCGTTAATTGGGACGAGGAAACCAGACCAAGTCCGGCGACTTTAGAATTGGCGCGAACAAGCACTCAAGAAACCCCACGCAACAGCGGCGTGGTCGTCCTCACAGGCTCAACAGGGTTTCTCGGCCGCACCATTCTCGCCTCTCTTCTCGCCGATAACAAGGTCCAAAAAGTCCACTGCGTCGCGGTCCGCAACCTTTCAACCCGCAAAGACGTCCCCAAGCACCCCAATGTCTGCTTTCATCCAGGCGACCTCACATTTCCACGCCTTGGCCTTGCCGAAGACGTCGCGGGTGAAATATTCGGTGAAGCAGACCGCGTCATCCACGCTGGAGCACAGGTTTCGCATGTGCAGTCCTACCGCTCGCTCCGCCTGCCCAATGTCCAAGCCACGAAGGAGCTTGCGGATTTATGTCTTCCCCGCCGGATCCCGCTGCACTATGTTTCCACAGCCCAAGTCGGCGTGTACCACGCCGCTAGCACGGGCCACCGCAAGTTCCCCGAAGTTTCGGTCGCGGCGGCTAAGCCCCCACAGACAATGTTCGAGGGGTATGCGGCAAGCAAGTGGGCTAGCGAAGTCTTTCTGGAGAGGCTGCAGAAGGAGGTCGGTGATTGGGAAGTCATGGTGCATCGGCCGGCCATGATATCTCGGGCGGGTGAGGATCTAGAGAGGGATATTGTAGGGAGTATTCGGCGGTTTGCGACGCGGATGAACGCTGTGCCGACAGTCCCTAATTATGGAGGCTTTTTAGAAACGACAGAGCTGAGGCATGTTGTTGACGGCATTGTGGACGCGGAAAAGAGTCATGCGATGGAGTCGGGTGTGAGTTTCCGCCATTACTGCAGCGGGGAGAGTATTTCATTAGATGATTCCGTAAATGCGGTGTTCCTTGATGCTGATGAGAGCGAGAAGCGTGGTACCATTGAACAGCTACCGCCTAAGGAGTGGGCGAGGAGAGCGGCAGCGCTAGGCTTGCATCCGCATGTCGTAAAGTGGGTTGAGAGTGCGGCGGTAGGGAGGGAACAGGTATTCCCAAAGGTTATTACAGGGACTGTGGCTGGATAAGTCTTCATTTATAACGGTAGGCCGGTGTTGGAGGAGTTACGAAATTTTACATTGCTACGACATTACGAGCAATCTGTGGGCTAGGGAAAGTGGCTGTACGGCAACTAGCAGAGGCCTTCCTTGAAAATTTTATACCTATTATTCAAGTCTCTTTCCGAATTCTTCTGGGAGGCTTTAAGGCCCCACGGGGCCGTTCGTGCTCCCCGTAACAGTTCAACTATCACATACCATCATTACCCAGCGGAATCGGCGAATACATTACCGAATCTAAGAGAGGGGACAGACAGTTACTGGTTCAGGTGATAATCATCTCACTGTAATCTTTAGCTAATAAGGCTCTGGACCTCCAACAGTTAGTATTGTCAGACGAGGCTCCGAAGCTCACATCCTAAACACCGATGGCTGCATGGCAAATCGGTAAACACTACGAGACCTGCAAGAATTCGCCCCCATCCTGTCCGAACGGGAAACGTTGGTGGCATACATCCTAGAAAAATGCTGAAAGGGGCTGAGAACACGCAAGCTGGGGTAGTACCACACACCCTCAAAGCATTTATTCACGCAATAGGATCTCTTAATTCTGAAGTTTACTATTTTAAACGAAGGGGTGCACGGCATTTCGGTTCTTCCTTTCAACCTATACAGACATTAGGTATAGATGGAGTGAAGTGAGCCTCGATGTGGTTCATAAATGCTTGGGTCCCCATATTACTTGGACGGAAGTGTTGGTCTTCAGCTCACCTTGCTTTCCCACAAGCTCGCACTGCAGCCTCGTTATTGATGGCGATGTCGGGACTGAAACATGTCTTCGATTAATATTGGCAATTTTGCTTCTTTGTCCCCGGAAGAGCAGGCCAAGGTTTTGAGCGGGCCTGCTCTGCAGCCACCAGATGGTGTCACATCCGACTTCGACCACCCGGCAAACGGCACCATTCCCAGTCATATCGCCCTCGCCATCTTCCTCGCCTTGATCACGGTTTCTCTCTGTGGACGAATATACGTCAGATTCTTCACGAAGCAGCTATTCATAGGAGACTGTATGTTCCATGGAACTCACCTTACCTTAGCACGTGGTGTTGTACCCAAGTATTTCTAACATGCGTCAGATTTGCTGATCATGATATATGTATGATATATCCCTCATGGCGTTCTTAGCGTGTTTTTCCATCTGATCCTTCCGGACGCAGGCAACCAATACCGTCACCTTTGCCTACTCTTACCGCATATTCAGCTCTCCGGGGGCATTCGTCCACCAATGGGACGTCCGCATGTCAGCCCTAACGTCATTCCTTTGGGTGGGTAGGAAACTGATACATCATTATGTGAACGGTGGCTTACGGAGAAACAGAACGTCTGGATCACGTCCAACACGCAGCTCTTCAGTCTGGCCTTCGTCAAGGTTGTGATCCTCCTGGAATGGATTCGCATCTTTGTTCCGAAGGGCGCCCGGAACTTCGTGTTCTGGGCGAGCCACGCCTTGATCTGGGTCAACATCTTGTTCTGCATAGCGATCGTCGTGGCCTACAATGTGGCTTGCACGCCACACCAGTACATCTGGAATAAGTTCATCAGCGGGAACTGCGACCGTGCGAACACGGGCACGGAAAACTTGATGATATCAGTCATCAGCTTATCGACTGATGTGTTGGCGTTTCTTATTCCTCAGAAGGCTATCTGGAAGCTGCAGATGCCGACCAATAAGAAAACACAGTTCTCGTATATATTCGCCGCTGGTATCTTAGCCATCGTTGCCGCGTCCGCTCGCCTGGCGATGGCGGTTATCCGCAGCCAGTCTCGCGATTTCACATATAATAACACCTCGCTGATGCTTTGCGGACTAGCCGAGATGACCTGTGCCTTCTTAGTCGTATGTATACCAGCACTACCCAAGGCGTTCAAGTCCATGAAAGCCTCCAAGCCGATATCGTCGATGTGTTCGTGGAAGAGGCCGCGAACACCTGGCGAGAGGTATACCACGAATAAATGGCCACGGTCGAGCCTTTACCAGCCGAGGTCTAATAGATACGCCTTCGCGGAGGTCGAGGAACAAGGGTTGTATCCGCCGCCTGCGAGATTTCATAGCGATAGCTCGGTGGACTTGTCGGTGCAGGAGCATCTAGGGTCGGGGATCCTACGGACTACGCACTTTGAGACGAGGGAGGAGTATTTTCCGAATGTGACGCGGACTGAGTATCCTCGCCAATATGGATTAAATGGGATCGTGTAGGTAGGATGTATTGAGGTTTGTTCGGTATAGTTACTTGAACATACGTAGTGGATATAATAAGGTATGAAATGCTGGTGTTCATACACCCAAGCAGAACCAGGGAAAGGAGATAATTCGGAGTTCTTAGAGATACCACTTCAGCTGTGGCCAGCCCTCTGCGAGGGTCTCTATCACAGCTGTCTTCCCTATCATGTTACCTTAGATTAGGCGTCGTGTATCTTCGTCGTCTGCTGTCAGCCGACACACAATTCCTACATATCTGAACGAGCCCGATAGGTTATCAGGATGTTCCGGCCTTTGTAGTTGAGATGATGAAAGAGGCAAAGGCGGAAAGAAGCCTGTATCTGCTAAGTACTTGGAGGCAACCAAGCTTCCTTGGCCGGCTCTAGAGGCCGACCGGTTGGCCATGCTAAACTAGGTTGATGCTTGAACCCGTAGGCTATTGTACGTTGGTGACAGTACTAGCTCCTTGTGATAATATGTGAAGCTGATAATATCGATAGCTTGAAGAATACGCGTTCTTGACTAAAAATATTCATTAACGATTATGGTTTTGATATGTACTTACCTAATGACCCAACAATCCAGGTGGTAGTACATATGCCCCTTTTTACACGGAACATGAAGATCAGGTACTACATGCCAAAACAACAGACTCTTAGATACAAATGCAACCATCGAACGCGCATTTCTGCTGTTTCAGAACTATGCTTTCTACCTATTTAGTCTGTCGCTAGCATGGACAAGCCAGGGAAAACCACGTGTTGCACGTGTCGTCTGAAGTTGAGCCATAAAATATCCGCTGGTGGATGAACAGCAACGCCGTTTAGCGTGTATAGCTCAAGACAGTGATATCATCTCATAGCTATCCAGTTGAGTAGTACTCCAATTTGACTTTACGTCAACTCCGGTTGACAGACGGTCTCTCATCAGGAAATTTGCCTACCGGGAAAACATTTAATCGACGCAAAATGACTCGCGTCTCCGCGCAAGCATAGGTAAGGCACAGAAACCGGAAGTAGAAGAGAGCCCGTTGCCAAGACACACATCTGAAATGAAGAAAAAAAACACCGCCGAGCTGATTTTATTTCGACTGATCATTGCCTTTTTCGATCCTTATGTATTCGTAAGTCATCCATGATATCCTCCTTCCCAATCCATAGTCTGGGGTAGTTCCACTTTGCGCCCCCCTTTTTTAGAGCCTCCATAGTCGAAATATCAAAATTGCTTAAATTGTTACACATTACTATACCTACTAGATACTCATCAACAAACGCAATTACAGGCGAAAAGATAAAGATACCTACATAGAAGCACAGCTTCGATTCGCCGATCTTCCATTGGTGATTCATCCTCAAAAATAACCAGGGTCCCATTGCCCTATGAACGCGATCAGAACCTCGCATGGCGGTTCTCTCGACTGAGGAGTATCACCACCCCACGAAATATCGAAACTGAAAAATGTTTACCTAACATACCTAACAAGAGGAAAAGAAACAAGCTATTATGCATAACAACTACCGGGAGGCGAACGAAGGTATCAGTCCAAGTGGGTCTGATTCGTCAACCAGCACAGCTCGTTTCATAGAGTCTTGGCCAAAATCCCAGGTACTTTGAAAACCGGAAAAGCTTGGCTCTTCGAATCGGCCGAATTCGTTGAAAATAGATTTTTCCTCATTGGTCAACCTAACGACTAGGGGATCTCTATACCTAGTGAAGATCCATCCTGCTGGGCAGGGCACTCAGCCTTTCACAGATGCGCAACTTTTTTTCTGCGTAAGTGACGCGTCATGAAGTCTTCATCAAGGCTAATGTTAGCCTCCTCAGCCTACTGGCGACTCCAATTACCGCGAGAAGCATGTATTTTCGCACATGTCGTGGATACCTTGGTATCTATATGGGATGCCAAGAAAATATTTCGAATGATAGGGGTCCACGAGGCATGATGGTATTATGAATTGAGATCCTCTTCATTGTAATTGGACAGGCAGGAGGGCCAATGTGATAGTCGGGGACATACGTAGAGTCTTCAGATATCGACTTTAAAAGATTAACATGTCGCCATTCCTCGATACGATCTTCACTCCAAGACAACTCGTCCTCTGTTCACTCGTTACATACTAGTCTACATACCAGTCTATCGCTTAGATACCTAGAAATCTCTATTCACCATGTTCGCTTTCACCAACCTCGCTCTCGCGGCCCTCGCCGGTTATGCCGTCGCTCACCCCGGTGAGACGCACAATGCGTACCACATGAAGCGTGAGCTTGTTGCTCGTGACAATGCCGCTCAACTCGGAGCCCGATCCCTAGCTTCATGCTCAAACTCCGCTGCCTCCCAGGCATTGAAGAAGCGCTCTATCAAGCGCCGTGCCAATGCCGTTAAGAACATTCGACAGAAGCGTGGTATCCAAGCCCCCGCAAGAAAAGACAAGCGCACACTCGAAGACCTTGAAGCATGGGAAGCGATCAATCACAACATGACGGGAACGTACAGCTACGACATATTCACTTCGCTCGAGGATGTGTTCAGTGCAAACACGAGCTGCATCCTAGCCCCTGAAGTTACCGACGGACCTTATTATGTTGTCGGAGAGAAGATGAGGTCCAATGTCAAGGAGTCCCTGTACTCCGATGGTGTGGACGTGTTCCTGGAGATCCAGTACATCGACGTCAACACCTGCGAGCCGATCCCCGCCGTCGCGGTCGACATCTGGAACTGCAATGCCACCGGTACCTACAGCGGCATCTCGGCTAGCGGAAACTACGCCGCGGGAGGTTACAACTCTACTTACCTCCGAGGTATCCAGCTTACGGATAGCGACGGCGTGGTCAGCTTCGAGACCATCTTCCCGGGTCACTACGAGGGGCGTGCGGTCCACACGCATCTACTGTCCCACCAGAATGCGCAAGTCATGCCTAACGGCACTATTTCCGTATGGTAAGTACAAAATTCCACCGAGACCCATCCTGGCCGTCTTTTCCACCCACTAGCCCCTGACTCGGGCATCCGTCCCTTCCAAACACCGTCCGAACTCCCGTCCGGATGATATGAAAGACTAACATCCGGGAAAAGGAACTCGCCGGTGAGCCACATCGGCCAGCTCTTCTGGCCTGATGACCTACGCGCCGAGGTTGAGGCGACGTACCCGTATAACACAAACACGGTCGCGCTGACCACCAACGACGAGGACATGTGGTCGATCCTCGCGGCCGACTCGTCGTTCGACCCCATGCCGCAGTACATCTACCTCGGCGACGACATCTCGGATGGCCTGTTCGCTTGGATCCAGATTGGTGTCAACGCTTCCGCTGATTACTCCGAGGACGATTACTATGGAGTTGGTAAGTTAAATTCCTCGTCTAAATGAGGATTGAATTATATGAAGCTAACCTTCATGATACAGCCGCGTACATCGATGCTGAGGGCGGCCACTCGACTGGATACACTGTTGGAGGCGGCAGCGGTGGTGGTAACGGAACTAACGGAACGGCTCCCAGCGGTTCCTTCAGCAGCGCTTTCCCTTCAAGCTCAAGCGCTTAGATTGTGAGAAGACACAATTATGGGAATGGATGAGGTCTATCTTTGGAGCACTTGAGGGATGAACTATTGGTTTCTAGGTACGGGTCAGGTTATGATAGATATTAGATATGCTCTAGGTTAAAATGGATTGTCGGATTTTAAACATGGAATTGTCCTACTCTTGTCAACTAGCTGCGTCTATGTGATATGAAAATTACTTAGTAGTACATCTGAGGTCTACTTGCCTCGACATATTTACGAGCAAGCCTACCTACCTATGAAAAGGCTAGAGCTGGAAATCAAACGTAAAACCATAGTATAGCCAGGGATGAGATTTTCTGAACCTCGAACCCTTCACGTTGTAATCATTCATCTCAGCTTACACTTGGAACCTGATATCTCCAGTTTTTTTCATTTTTGTTGGTAGGGTCCAAGCAGCGTGTATTTGGATTTTGTTGAACAGAGCAGATTATTGCAATTGACCTATGTGAGATGTCCCGTGAGATGTGAGTGGTCATTCTAGCTAGGTATAACATATCAAGAAGCCACATACATGCTTGAGGTAGCATTGGAAAATTCGAGATGTTCCATCAATATAATTCGCATAGGATCGAGGTAATTACCAGCTGAATGCGCCGGATTCACTAACATCCGAGGACAGCTGGCTTCCACCCTTCATAATATTTGTAGAGAGTACGATCATATAATTCTCGTGAAAAGGCTATTTGTGAAGGTGAGTAAACATGTCGAAAACAAGTAGATAGACATATTTAGAGCATCAGAGAGAAACTTGGATACAGACAGACAGGCATTTTCTCAACCCAGATCCTTCATGTGTAAATGAGGCTATTAGATCTCCATTTTGCCGCCATCACTGTTCGGGTCGGTCCGCCACTCTGCTCATCTGCTCATAGGAACATGAGATATGTGTTGGCGGGCGATGAGATGGGTAGACATACAGGAAGACGGCTCGTACCCTTGCTCCTTGATGAAGCCAGATCGGTTAGCACTGGCAAAAGGTTACACGCAAACGGTCCAGGAAATATATCGGGGATGTTTTGGAGGGGCCAAGAGCGGAAAAGAAGAAAATATGCAGGCGAATACTAAAGGAAATAGAAACCATAGTTAGGCCCCGGTGTGAACATCAGAGAGGAGGTGTTGCATTCAAGCCTACATCTGGCCTACATATCCCTAATATACTATATCAAACTACGTACTATAGCAAAGTGGAGACCCCTTTCTTCGTTGTGATAGGCAGGTAAGCCGACGTATGGCCGCAATTGAAAAACAGCCCTTGCCACATCTTGAATATTACATCTCCCAACTGCCTGAACTTGAATCCTTGATCTTGCTTCGATGAAATCATCATTGACGTAGCCATATGCGAACTATTCTTGGGCGTTCATGCCCTCACGGGCCATTATGTAAAACCAACTGGATCGGAGAACTTTTGTGTAGCAACGAAGTCCTAACTGTAACCCTTTGGATGAGTCTACAGTATGAAACTCGATCATATGTTATAATTGCAATATTGATAGCTTAAATGGAGCTTGAACATTATAAACATCACCTATACCTAATATAGGTGAAATTTGATAAAATTATATATTTCTTCCATCTCGCATGAACGATTATTAACCTTAATGTGTGCTTAGAAGTTTGCAATGGCAAGTTAGAAAAAGAGACAGACGGGTAACGGAAGTGTTTCCATAAAGCGGCCTTCCAATACAAGATGAATAATTGTAATACGTTACCAGCTCCGGAACGATATCATATTGGAGGACTGACTTCAAGGTCTGCCCAATACGGACGGCACAAAATCAGCCAAATGATACAATAGACCGCAGGAGACATGGAACGATATGTCTTGGCCCAGGCTCTGTTTATTGGATGAGTCCGGAAGGCTTGAAGCTGGCTACCTAGTAACCTGGACACCCAAAGACGGAAAAGGCTTATGGAAATGCTAATCTCTCAAGATGGTCAGACTGTGACACCCTTGAGGAATTTCCGAGCCCCGAACAGTCGTTCAATTCTTCCTTGCAAACAAGTTTTGCAGGGTACAGCTCTTAGATAAATAAACAAAAATAAAAAGTCGAATTGAAGTCGTAGGGGAAAATTGATGTTCTAACCAGAAAAGTTGGTCATCCCCTCATTTTCCTCTTATGCACAATTTATTTTTATGAAAATTGAATGAAAATTGATCCGTGGCTGAATGGATAACGGCACTGTCGTACAGCATCGAAAGTGATTCGTTCTATGCACCTGAACAAACTTCCAAGCTCTGGAACCGGATCAAGGATGTGCTGGCTGAATGGATAGTTCACCGCTGCTGTTCTGACGACATTTTTCCATTGACGACCGAGGATACCGCGAGAAAAATCAAAAATGAAAGAAAAAATGTCGGAAGTGTAGGTAATAGATGAGCAAGAAAAAGAAGAAGTTGTATGATAAATGATACTGAAAGAGACCCTTCGTGGCAAGGAGTCGAGGCAAGCCCCCCCTTTTCAATCCGGGACCCTTAATTCGGGAGACGTTCCTTCTCCCACGTTACCCACCCAACGTATCTCGGTACTTCAGTACTACAACACATGTATCCATGGATGTAGCCATGGATGTATCCATGCCAGGCGGATGTTTGTATGTAAGTATTCCAGTAGCTTCAAAGTTTCTTCAAAGTTTCTTGGGAGTGTCACGGGGAGTTGCTTCCCCACAATTGACGTGCAGCTCGGGGGGGTAGTATCCAGGCACTTGTCCCACAATCAAAGGCGTGTATAAATATGCAATAGAATGTTCCAAATAATCAATACGATGTCCGGCAACAGATGCACGGCGCTGGGTTAGGCAATCACGATGAAGTTAGCAATATACGTTCCATGTACGCCGTATCCCATGATCAACGGTAAGGTATCCATTTAGCGCCACAAGCAATAAGCAAGCACTAGTCCATCTAGTAACCTTGTTAATAGTCCGTCGAAAGATCGAGGCATCGACGAAGCGAGGAAGCGAGGAAGCGAGGAAGCGACGAGACCTACTACCTAGATAGGTAGGAATAAGGGATTATTACCAAATATAGACCCATATTAGGTAGGACCCCTACACGTACGATACGATACTTGTCATTGGCAACTTCACAAAACCGTAGCACCGTAGCTTGCGTTTGCAACTGGCTGCGGGAGGCTCTTTACATTTTTAAACTACCAGACTACCAGACTACCTAGTACCTATAGTTGAGGGGTAAAGTGGGTGATGTTTCGGTAAAGATCGTCAGGTCATGGTCACATACAAGTGACGTAGCTAACCTGGCAGCCTGGGTAACTTGGGGGTTTCGGTTCGGGGGGTATATTTTTATTGTCTAGGACTCTAGGTACTTCCTAAAACCGTAACGGGAATTCTTTAGAGGCGGAGTGCTTACCTAGTAGGAGATACGGAGATACATGTAACTGGTACTACCAGACATCGATTCATTGATTGATAAGAAACCTCTTACCTAATTCTTCTTTTTTCCTCCTTTTCTCTGATAAAAGACCACAGCTAATAACCGTCTGAACACATCAAAGCATACGACAATATTTTCATAGGTACAATTACCTGACGTATGCTATAACAAATTCTCGGTACCCTATTGGCGAAGGGTCTAGAACAACCTCGGGAGCATCCAGGCATCTAGGGCTATTCGCCAGGAACCAGGACATGATCGGACCTGGGTAAGGGGCGAAAAGGGCTTGCAGCGTGGCTTGTCGCACAACAGGTGGGAAATCGATCATAGGCCATTACAAGCGATGGGATGCATTAAGCGAAGCAAAACCAACCGAGTCCAACCAAGGATAATGCGGCGTAAGCCAATACACTCTTTACCCGTATTGCTTATATGCAGCAAAGCGTGCAGGAGCGTGGCGGTTACACACGCACCTAAGGTCCTAAGCACCGAACCATCCCTGTCCATCATGCTCCCAGCTCATCCCTGTTGCGATGCCAAGGGAAGGTCAAGGGAGGGGGGGGGGGGGGGGGGGGCAAAGGACCCGGGGAAGCCGTGGCTCACGTTCTTCGTGGCTCCAAGGACTCTTTTCTGACACTTGATTTGTTCCTGAACTTCGACATCCCACTCTCAAAGTCTTAGTCCAGTCCAACTTGCATCAACTTATGACAAAACTTTTCGTTTTCTCTCAAATTTCCGGGCTCTCTCAAGTCCCGGAAAGCACAATTGATTACGATCAATTGCTTGTTTCTTACCCTTGGCGAATCGAACTACCGCAATATGCTTCCGCCTTATGCATTAGGTACACCGTGCAAGTCGTGCAAGCCGTACAAGCGCCCTCTCGCCTTTTCACCGTGTCCTGTGCCCACTCTGCTGCTTATTCTCTGCCCTCTGCCCTCTGCCGCCATCTTTTTCCCCCGTCTTCCCTGCCTCGGATCCCCATTTCCAGGGTGAGCACCGTCAACGCAGTTCGCCCGATCAATTTTAGGGCTGGTGTACCTGGTAGCTTGGTCACTTGCCCGACCGCATCTGGACTGGGATAGCCCCTTAGCCCGGACTGACATCACCATTAGCGTGCTGTCGTCTTTGTTTTGAAGGTTGAGAACGTGGCCTCGCAACTAGGTTTGCAAATGCTTCTCAATCTCATCGTATACTTTGTACTAGGTCTAAGTAGGTAGGTAGGTACATTCAAAGTACCGTGACCTGCGTGACTCTTCACGCCATCAGCTTTCGTGATCGTCCCAGTTCAAACTTATGTTATATATCAAGTGTGGTTATCTCAACCCCCCGCCAAGTGGTTAAGATTACTTTTCTTAAGCTTAGCAAATACTTTTCCCCCGTCTGTAGTGAGCAATTCACTCTGCAACAGCTATGCCATCTGTTGTCGAATCTCCACATGAGCCTCAACTTCCCGCCTTACAGTCTAAGTTGGAAAAGGGGGCTGTTAAGACCCCGGAAAGGCCATCTAATGTCGATATAATCGACATACGGCAGGCTGCGGTCGAGATAAACCTCAAGGAAGAGATTCACAGATTACTTCGTCCCTCGGAGGGTCCTCGGAAACTACCAACCCTGCTTCTCTATGACAAGAAGGGCCTCCAGCTATTTGAGGAGGTAAGGGAAATACAACTCCCGCCTGTATGTCACTATGCTGACCTATATTTTAGATCACATATTTAGATGAATATTATTTGACCAATCACGAGATCCAGGTACTGCGCCGTTCGGCTGCGCGTATTGCTAAGGCAATCCCATCCGGAGCCCTTGTTCTCGAGCTCGGTAGCGGGTGAGTGATAGCACCACCTTTCGAAGCTCAGGGGTAGTTGATTGACTCTCCCATCTCCCGGCTAGCAACTTGAGGAAGGTGTCTCTGTTGCTCCGAGCCCTTGAAGATGCCGGCAAGAAGATCGACTACTATGCTCTTGATTTGTCAGAAGACGAGCTGTCAAGGACTTTAGCTCAGCTTCCGACCTTTCATCAAGTCCGATGTCACGGGCTCCTAGGAACGTACGATGATGGCCGTGAATGGTTAAAGAGGCCGCAGATCGCTTCCAAGCGCAAGTGTGTCTTGTTCCTCGGGTCTAGCATCGGTACGGACTCTTGAGCGTGCTCTGATGCCAAATGATATTTCTGGAAATTGACCAGCCTAAATAGGTAACTTCCACCGGGACGAAGCAGCCTCATTCTTGAAGAGGTTCGCCGATGTTCTCCAGCCTGCGGATAGCTTTCTGATTGGGTTGGACTCCTGCACCGATCCTTCCAAGGTCTAGTAAGTGATGGAACACCCCGTTGCGTCCTCCCTTAATGACTTTCAGGCTGCTGACGCCCAACCATAGTCACGCATACAACGGTTAGTACTATCAGAGCTTGTGTCAAGTTGAACTTTGCTGAACTCTGTATGCCGCTCCTCTAAGACAAGCTCGGCATCACACATAGGTCAGTTGCCAATGACGCCATACATACGTCCGCCCGGCCGTTCATCCTTGTGCTGACTGGTCCAGGTTCATCTTGAATGGGCTCGCCCATGCAAATGAAATTCTTGGACGCGAGGCATTCGACCTGAATGACTGGCGGGTCATTGGAGAATACGTATATGACGACGAAGGAGGGCGCCACCAAGCATTCTATTCGCCCCTTCGCGATACTGTCGTGCTAGGAGAGACCATCAGAGCTCAGGAACGTGTTCAGGTTGAACAGAGCCTGAAGTACTCGAAAGCAGGCTGCAGTAATCTATGGAGGTTGGCGGGCATGATCGAAGCTGATCGTTGGATGACAGATGATGACGACTACGGTGAGTGGTCCACGAATGTTTGTCCAACCCGAGGATATGGGGTCTGTCCTACATCCGCAGCGTCCCATCCCGCGAATTGATTAGGGGTCTTCTCCACGTTTATCAGACCCTGCAGAACGCGGCCCACGTGAGACCTGTCAGGAGACCCTGACGTCGTCGAGGCGTGCCTGTATTATCTTACATCCATCCGCCGTGGCTTTTAAAATGCGGGGCGACCCTATGCCACCCGTGGATTCTTGGGTGGATTGCCAAACCGGGTACACTGACACTCTGCAGGACTTCATCTTTTAACCAAGCCAAAAATGCCTTTCAGCTCCGTCCCCTCGGAATATGCTCGCTCTCACGTCCCGTCCCTGAGCGAGTTCGAGGGTCTGTGGGCCGTGTGGGACATTGTCACCAGGCGGATGTTACCTGACGAGGAACTGTTAGAAAAGCCCATCAAGCTTCGAAACGCCTGCGTTTTCTATCTTGGCCATATTCCTACGTTCCTAGACATCCAATTGACTAAAACAACCAAGAATCCTCTCACGGAGCCGGCATTCTACTCCTCCATCTTTGAGAGGGGAATAGACCCCGATGTCGACAATCCCGAGCTCTGTCACCAACATTCAGAAATTCCGGACGAATGGCCGCCCCTAGAAGAAATCCTGGAATACCAGGAGAGGGTGAGGGACCGACTGAAAAGCCTCTACTCCGTAGGATTGGATAATATCCCCAGAAATGTCGGGCGAGCGATCTGGGTTGGTTTCGAGCATGAAATCATGCATTTGGAGACATTGCTCTACATGATGTTGCAAAGTGACAAAACACTCCCTCCGCCTCTGACAAAACGCCCAAACTTTGAGGCTCTAGCCAAGGAGGCCTATACCTCAAGAGTCAGCAATGATTGGTTTGACATACCGGAGCAGAATATTACAGTCGGACTTGACGATCCAGATGATATATTGAACTCGAACAAGCACTTTGGATGGTTAGTCCATAATTTTATACCGTAGCTGATGTTTACTGATTAGTGTACAGGGACAATGAGAAGCCATCTAGACGCGTTCAAGTTCACAAATTCCAGGCCAAGGGGAGGCCCATCACTAACGAAGAGGTAAGCTTTATCGTTAGCTTGAGATATCACGGCTCTGATCATTTTTAGTATGCGCTATACATGTACAACACGAAAACGACGCAGATTCCTGCTTCTTGGGCGACCGAAAGCCCAGATCATGCCAATGATACTAACGAACATGTAAACGGGAAAGGGAATGGTCATTCAAACGGCCATACCAATGGAGCCAATGATCGACAATCTGTCCCCTCCTCATTTCTAGAAGGAAAGGCAGTGCGTACTGTCTACGGACTGGTACCACTCAAATATGCACTCGACTGGCCGGTATCCGCATCATATGACGAGCTTACAGGTTGTGCTACATGGCTAGGAGGCCGAATTCCCACGTGGGAGGAAGCGCAAAGTATATACGCTTACGTTGATAGCATGAAGAGGAAGGAGGAAGCAGAGCGCAAGCTAGGGAAAATTGTACCAGCTGTTAATGCGTAAGTTTCTTCATGTCAGTTATGCACGACAATCAGACTAATATTAAGATATAATCAGTCACCTAGTTAACGACGGCGTGGAGGAAACCCCACCATCCAACGCTTCTCAGGGCGATAGTGGCTCGTCTCAAACAGACGAGCTATTCATCGACCTCACTAATGCCAACGTCGGTTTCCGCCATTGGCACCCCGTGCCTGTCACTGCTCATGGAAATCGTCTAGCAGGTCAGGCTGAGATGGGAGGCGTATGGGAGTGGACCAGCACCACACTCCGGCCTCACGAGGGCTTCAAGCCTCTAGCATTATACCCGGGGTATACCGGTACGACAGTTCCTCCTACCTCTCAAAAGAATGAACGTGCTAATATAGATGCCACAGCCGATTTCTTCGATGACAAACATAACATTGTCCTTGGCGGTTCTTGGGCCACACACCCCCGTATTGCAGGAAGAAAGAGCTTGTTCGTCTTCTATTTTCTGTCATTGATCCCCCCGAAATATTAATGGTCTGCGTGACTAATGTATTCTGGTAGTGTAAACTGGTATCAGCGCAACTATCTATATGCCTGGGTCGGCGCCAGGCTCGTCCGCGATCTATAAGGAATTCTCAGACTAACCATCAAGGTCACCATCGTTACAATGTACTCACCATCCAAAAGCTTTTCTTATCTAGGCCCGTTCGTTCCAACGACAGTGTAAGTTTCACCAAAGCATCGCCGGCGACGCCTATGTAACCTTAGGACACAAGCCCAGTTCTCAACAACTGGCAAATCGGTCGAATGCACCTACATCGCATTGGCTAGGTCTCAGCATCTTGAACAAGTTCAACCTTTGTTCGGTCATGAGGTTAGCTCATCATCTTTTCATACACGTCCTTTCGTTTCGGAATGCGGTAAAACAACCATTTTGGGGGGCATAGGAAAAGGGGATAGGCATCGTGGTGTATTGTCACAAAAGTCATCCTGTGCATTTACCGGTGTATCTAGAATGAGAAAAGCTGATCGCTCGCTTGATGCTACGAGTATCTTTATCACATTTACGGCCACGGAGCATTCTTGAAGATCTTCATTTTGTTCATGTTCTTGGACGGCCACACAATTGATTGTGCGATTTATTCAGCCATGTCAGTATGGACGTATCATCTAATCGATCTAACCTCCCAACTGAGGTATTTTTTTATCGCACCACTTTATGATGCCAACCACCATTCTTAGTCGCCGTGAGATATTTCAAGAGGCTATGATGGTGTTTATCCCCAAGATAACTTCCACTATTAAAGTCTTACGGACAACCTGATAAGGGCACTGTTCCTCTCAGCGCCTATCAGGGTTCTGCTAGATCCCAGAATGTGTGGGTAATAATTCCCTCTTATTGCACTTTACGGACGGTCAGTATGAATGACTTGTCGCCACCAGAGCTATGTAGAGAATCGTGTCTCACCATACACTTGGCATGGAATGTATGTAAGAGGGGGGGTATGTGCGTGTTGTCCTCGGAACCACGAGGCATTATCTCGTCATGTCAGTCAGTCAGTCAGGCTTTCAGTACATCAGATCGATAATCATCTTGGCTACGTCTGAAGGTGTAAGGACGCCGTTGTCCGAGAGGATTGACGTGATGAATTCGGGTGGCTGTATCGGGAGTATCAGTATTAGTAACCGTAGTTACATAACTTGTAAAACATACCGTGTAATCAACCGGGTCGTCGATAGGTCGCGAGGTGCTCTTGTCCTCCTCGGCCTCGTCCTGCTTGCGGGCGTGGAAGTCGAAGATCTGCTGGTCGAAGCCGAGGTCGAACTGGTCGACGGGGAAGGTCTTGCCGAACTTGTGCTGCTCGGCGGCGACGTAGAAGTCCTTCCTCCGCGCCTTGGCGATGAGCGCGAGCTGGTACGTCCCCATGCGCGAGATGATGCCGCCGTTAGCGGTTACGGCTTCGGCGCCCACGAGCACCACGTTCACCTTGCTCATGGAGTAGGCGGCGGCGGACTCGGGGATTGTGGCTACCTCGACGCCCTTGGCTCGCAGGGAGGCGACGACGCGCAGGCTCTCGGTGCGGCGGGCTTCGTTGACGACGTGGATGACTCTGAAGCGGCGTTTCGGGTCGCCGGGGATCGACTCCGCGGCCCTAGCGAGCAGGGTGCCGACG
Source organism: Rostrohypoxylon terebratum (assembly GCA_022497145.1). Lineage (NCBI taxonomy): Eukaryota > Fungi > Ascomycota > Sordariomycetes > Xylariales > Hypoxylaceae > Rostrohypoxylon > Rostrohypoxylon terebratum. Next base: position 64,655 of record MU385912.1, on the reverse strand, counting down.
ACGCGGGAGCCGCCGTGGGTCAGGATGGTGATGTCGTCGCGGACGTACTCGCGGGCGACAGTCGCGATCTGCTCGCGGGCCTGCTTGGCGCGCGAGGCGAAGAGGCGGCCGTTGCGCATCAGGTGCTGGCGCACGACCTCGAAGTTCTCGTGACTGCTAGTCTCCTTGCCGTCGGGGCCGGGCTGCTTCAGCGACGTCACCAGGTACTGCTGGAACAGGTCGGTGCCGTGGGTCAGCGCGACCGGGTTCCGCACCGACTGCCGCAGCTTCGCGCTCTGCGTCTTAATGAGGTCCATAGTCTCAAAGACGGTCTTCGCCGACGACTGCGAGAGGCATTCGATCAGCGCTTCGATCGCGGCTACGGGCATCGTTAGGTCCGGGTCGTCGTGTAGGAGCTTTGTGTAGGCGCTGACGATGCTGGGGTCGTTGGGTTAGCTTTGTTTGGTGTTTGGGGGGGACTGAAGGCGATTTGATGATGTTTTATGGAAGGGCGTATTCGAGAGGGTCTATGTGACTTACTCGAAGGACTCGAGGTCCGGGTTATCGCGGATAGGGAGCTCGCGCTCGGTTGGGATCATGGCCGCCATGGTTGTGGGTTGGCTGTATGGCGGGTTCGATGGGTGAGGAGGAAAGGAAAGAAAAGAAAAAGAAGCTCCGCTGGAAGAAAAAAGGTCGCGGTTATATTATTTAGACTCGGTATTCCTTATAGCTATAGCTCTCGAATTCGAAGCAAACAATATTTCTATGTAAACGGCTCGGCTGGTCAAAGGTCTTGGTGAAACGATGCTGGATATCAAAATACTCGGCGATGAATGGTTTGTTGGTTAAACGATTTGCGCAAAAGTTAAGGTGGGTGAGTCAAATCGCGGGGCACGTCCCCACCTTTCAGTACCTCTTAGACGAAAATCGATCTGCAGGTGCGGCTAATTGCATGGGTGCTTTGTTCCACTTTTAACCATTGAACCCTAGAAAGTACTTCGTACATCCAGTCCTTCAGGGGTCTTCAGCGACTTCAGCTTCTCTTTGAACATAATTGACCTGAGGATACAGCAGTACACATCATTTCTTAACCCTCCACTCATAATTTATAGATGGCTTTATTCAATAAGTGTAAGAATTCGAGATGAGCTGTATGGAAAGTCATCAAACTACCATTTTAGATGATATTCTCATTTACTACTTTATCCTTGGTTCACCATCTCTCTTGAGACCTGCTGGCTAGGTAGGTATCTAGCAGGTATGATCTCATAAAAATGTTTCCTCATGTCCTCTTTCCTAGGCAATAAAGTGAACTAGATACCAGAAATCTGTATAGGGGTTACCAGGTAATCTCAAGTTGAATACAGAGCTTGTTTATCTTTCTTTGAGTAGTTTCTCGATGTCAAAAATATTGAAGATAAGTCAAGTTTGAGGACGGAGCAAATACTTACTCAACCCATTGCTACATCGCTTCGAGATTCGAATATCATACAGTTTAAGAAACCAGTCAATAATATAAATACAACTGTCATTCTAATATATATACAACCATCGCCATCGCCATGGCTAACTTTCAGATCATGTCCGGACTCTATTTGGGCGATGGTCGTGTCTACGGCAACTACAGCGCCTGTCACATCGTACCAAAAGCGCCATATCTCGTTCTACTAGGGAACGTCAGCAGCTTCAAAGAAACCCAAAAGGAACCATTCCTAAAATTCCTAGAATGCCAGCTCGTGTCTTTCAGGATAGTCTTCTTCGTGCTGGGTATGGATGATTCTTTCTTGACGTCCGTTCCCGAAGTCAAGGAGATTTTCAATGAATTTTCCCTGAACATGGCCTAGAGAGCAAGACAAAACAGGAACGCCACAGGGAAGTTCGTTTTCCTGAACGACACGCGCTACGATTTACCGGAGGAGAACGTCACTATCCTCGGACCCTGCCTTTTCGACCCCAGACCAACAGGCAGCTACTTGGACGACCAGCATGAATCCTACTATTTCCTCGCGGACTCCGTCCGAAACGTCGCCATCGAATGGCCCATGCGCAGTATAGTCATATTCACGCACACACTCCCGTCCAAAGCACTCATTCTGTCCGAGTCGAGGTTACGCCCTCTGGACTCGACGAGAATTAAACTATGGGCGTCTAGCATATGTACCACCAACTTCAACTGGGAGAGGCTGCCGGGCATGCGCGTCTACTGCAATCAGAAAGGACGTAACGGAAACCGATTTCCCGATTTTGATGATGATAAACAAGTCATCGAGGTTACCTCATGAACAACGACCTCTTGAACAAGGAGGTATCGATCCAAGTTATGTATGTCTATCATAGACTCGATTGTGACACTCATCATATCTCGGTAATGGTTTCAAGGATGAGAAATGGTCGTGTCTATGGGCAGGTGGATTCAGTCATTTCCTTAGGTTAGAGGGTTCTTCCACCTCTAGCTGAGGTACGAGCACAAGATACATCACCTAAGAATGTACACATACAAACCAGAGCGGATGGCATCAAAAGCCAGCGGGATCCCAGAAGCGATTTTCCGAAAAAAGCAGTTTAGTCGACAAGACCCGGCACTTTTGACAGGGAACAACCCGTCTGGAACTTCGAAAAAGGCAGTCAGGTAGATCGGTATAGCGGTAAATAGATCTGTGTAACGACGGGCAGCTATTGATTTCTAATGCCGTGAGTGCCGAATAGATCCTATCGTATTGATCAGCGGATGGATATTCGCTTCTCTGCAAGCCACACCAGCACATAATGATCTACGATGATGACTCTGCAGCGATGTGAGTGGTCGATCTGACAGCGCGCGGACCTCCTGACCCTGTTTCTGGAAAGCCTCATGTATCTACTATTGGTTTACAGGGAAGTGCCTTCGACTTCGAGAAAAAGCAAAGGGATGATGGAATGAGGCTTGCAGGCGGTGAAGGCGTGGGTTTGGGTACTCGAATACTCGATAATCAACGGCAAACTAGGTAGGTAGGTACTTAGTAGTAAGGCGGAGGTGAGGTTCAATATTCATATATCATTATCATTATGCTGTTTAGAGTGTACCTGTATCTTAAGTGAGAAAAGACTATGAACCTACAGCATGACGTCTAATCGTGTCATGGGTATAGCTAGAGTCTGCGATGTATAATAAGAATCAAGAGAGAAAGCCGTTTCCTGCTCCCTCTATGCATGGTGTATTATGTGGTTGTCCGAATGACCACTGTGCGGATCGTGGTGTATGTGATGAGTGACCTTCGACTTCAACACGAGCGGAGGTAAGACGGGTTGCTCGTGGAATTCCTCTTTCGTATCGCTAACCGTGTAGGTAGACCCGACCTCGTAGAAAAACGATTCCTTGACTTCGGAAAGTAGTCGACAAAGAACCATGATATCTCCTGTTGGGTCGACTAGTCCTATATCATCGTGGTCGTCGTGATCTGCGTATATGTGATCTTCCGCCGGTGCGTCTGCGTCCAAGACCAGGTAAACCTCCTTTACCTTGGGGAAGCTGTGCATCAGGGCATATTTGTTGTACGTCTCCCATGGGCGTCTAATATCAGGATTGACGTAGTCGATAGCAAGGTTGATAGTATCGTCGGTGTCCAGGACAAGTTCAGTGAAGGATCTTATGGCGTCGTCATAGCCCATATATTGTGGTCGAGGTAGGTAGAGTGTGTCTATTTCCGGGCAGAAGTAGATCCTAGGTTCGTGGGATTTGGTGCCGAAGGATTTTTTATATATTGTCAATGCCTCGAACCGAGATTCTCGGCATGCATGAAGGGTGGCTGGTGGTATGGTAGACGACGTACATCGGTCTTCATGGTCGTCGTACAGGACCTCGACAACCCGGGGTTCGCAACTATGTCGCCATATCTGAAGCCTCAACTCTGTAGGCAACAGGGAGAAAAGAGTGAATGAGTCTAGGTCCGACATTGTGGTCGTAATGCTCACGAGACACGAACGGGACAGAAAATGAGAGAGGAGAGGAGAGGAGAGGAGGGTGAGATAGTATGGAATTGAGGAAGACGACGACGGTTGCGACGACGATAGGAGGCAGGAGGAGACGACTACGAGATCGGGACTACCTACAGTACGGGATCCGAGAGAGTGTGAAGTCACTGAAGTTGAGCTGTGAGTGATGAGAAGGCTGAGTAAAGTATATGTATACGAAAGGCGAAGGCCAAGGACCCTCGTGACTAGGAGCCTAGGAACTTAGGAACCTTGGAAGGCGAAGGCGGTCTCTCATCTAGGTAGGGAGAGAGTCCACTTACACGGGGCCGCGAACTAACCTTGGGTAGTAGAAAACTACGTACACTCTAGAGAAGGGATGGTCCCTGTTTGTCCTTGTGTAGCGCAATTGGGAATCTTTCGCGAAGCATTTTCGCGGGTACAAGTACCCAAGACTTAAGTGTACGGTCGTGACACTTGATCTGGATTGGGCCACAAGGACCATGTAGGACGCCAAGGAGGACGATCGTCCGGGCACTACACCTCTGGTCGCCAAGCTTGAAGATCGAATGAATTCTCCTATCGGCCTGGACACCAAGGACCTACCCCAAGACTCCAGACTTTGCTCCAAGGACCAACAGCGGGCGGGTGGAATAGGGATAGGTCAGATTAGGGTGAGACCAAGTGAGGCAGCTCACTTAAGCTCCATTTCTCCTTTGGGGATACCTGGGACTACTAGGACAACTTGGAGATGAGATGTAGTGTATCGTACCTGGGGGTTTTAGACGGGGTGGTATGGGGATTTCGGGATGACGCAAAAAATACAAGCGATTAGTGTATTATCGTTCAAGTATTTGCCGAAATGCGGTTGCGATTGTGGTGATTGCGGTTACAGATATGATGCGAATAGGAATAGGAATTGAATATAACCGCGGCGAATCCTCGACGTTTAGATTATCGACACCCAAGCGATGACAAGATGCGCGTACCTCAGTCGCTCATTTGCTCCAATTCATCTAATTCATGCTCCAATGGCTACGATATTGGCGTGAGTAGGTAACCATATAGGTACAGTACGTACAGTTCATACAGTACACATCGTACGTATCGTATATGAATAAGATACGTATTATGAATACAAATGTACGTACTGATGATGACTGTGGATATGATTGTATGGAGTTGACGAAGAAATTTTTTTTTTTTTACCCTTCACCCTTCGGTGTTTTGGACAGTCATAAGACACCGATTTAAGCAGTCGAATTGAATAAAAAAGGCTAGAACCGTCTTAATTTTCGCCGTAGCGTTTCATTATTCCAATCGACAGAAGAAAAGTCGGGTGGGCTGGACCCGAGTCCCCTTCTATTAATGTAAGGAATCGTATGATTTTGGTATTTATGGATGAGCCTGGTAGCCCTGGTGGCAGGTGTTTTTGCTAAACTCGATTTTTCAGAGCCGCGTCGTTGGATAGTTAATGCCCGAACGTTCCCGAATTCGGAACTGCTTACAGGGCTTGTCAGGCCACAATCCCACTGTTTTTTTTCTCTGCTTTTTTTTCAGGTCGCACTTGGTCACTTTACAGCAGGTAATGCCCCCCCGCGACTGCCTACCTAGTACCTATAAGTGGAGCGCAAGGCTTCTGGGGAGGGCTGAATGGGCGCTAACGACATCGATTGATCTTTACTACAGAGCCTATAACCGGCATTAGAAATTGAACCTTGGAAGTTCGTTACTGCCCAATTATCTCCCATAGTTTCTTGGGTTTAAAGCTTGTGATAGAGAAAGTTAGAGATCCCAATCTTGTGACACATGAAAACCTGAAATCTCAATTCTCTTCGCTTCTTTCTTTCCTTTTCTATTCAATGTTCTCCTTAGACGAAGCATAATTGCTTGAGCGTCTCCAATGTCAGATCATGTCATGGCCGACCGTACAATGAATCCATCATTTACCAAAGTCTGCCTCGCTCTGTCAAATGACAACCTGGAAATAGAAATCCGTAAACGATCACAGGCTAGCAGAATAGCAAATTACACACGGACCACTCATAATTAGACCAGCTTCCACCGCCTAAAAAAACTTACCAGAGCCTTCTCAGGAGTGGGCATCCAATGCATGAAAAATGAGAGATGATATTGAAAAAATCTTCACCAACGGCCTCAAGATCTTAATTAACTTCCTTATGCAGTCTCATGCGCATAACTCCACTTACTACATAGTAAAAAGCAGGGTCCCGTGAACCTTGTCTCATTACTAAACCCCTATGACGTAGAGATTTTCATCCGTACCTAATATCCTAGGTCCTAGTTCAATAATTAATCCAGACTGAAAACCAAGCAGGATGGCTACGATAGCTTCTCAGTCCTCACCAGCTCTCACCTTTGAGCTTGTCGCAAGGTGTTCTGTGAGTTGAAACAGGCGTATTGCCTTCAACAATATGAGAAACTAGGAAGGTTTGCCTAATCATCGTATCAGACGACCCGAGCGAGAGCTTCGATCTTAACTCTTCCTCATGGACCGGTTCAACTTCCCATGTTCATGCCCGTCGCGACGCAGGCGTCGCTGAAAGGTTTAACACCAGAACAATTAGAAGAAACAGGATGTCGTCTATGTCTAAATAACACATATCACCTAGGTCTAAAGCCAGGCCAAGATGTACTGGCGGCGATAGGAGGGGCTCACAAACTACAGGGATGGAATCACAACATCCTCACAGATAGCGGAGGGTACGACACATCCCAATAGCCAAAATGCCCTACTTTGCGATCAGAGGGGTGCTAACTAGACCCCAATAGCTTCCAAATGGTCAGTCTCCTCAAGCTAGCCAACATCACCGAAGAAGGGGTCCGGTTCCTAAGCCCCCACGACGGTACCCCCATGCTGCTAACCCCAGAGCACTCGATCTCGCTGCAGAACACCATCGGCAGCGATATCATGATGCAACTCGACGACGTCCTCGTTACCACCTCTCCCGATGCGGCACGCATGCGCGAAGCTATGGAGCGCAGCGTCCGGTGGCTAGACCGGTGCATTGCCGCCCACGCGAACCCTAGCACACAGAACCTATTCTGCATCATACAGGGCGGCCTGGACCTAGACATGCGGCGCGAGTGTTGTCGTGAGATGGTCGCGCGCGACACTCCCGGCATCGCAATCGGCGGGCTTAGTGGCGGCGAGGCGAAGGAGGATTACTGTCGCGTGGTCGTTACATGCACGGCGTTGCTGCCGGAGCTGAAACCTAGGTACGTGATGGGCATCGGGTACCCCGAGGACCTGGTCGTGAGCGTGGCGTTGGGTGCCGATATGTTCGACTGCGTATGGCCGACACGAACAGCGCGGTTCGGAAACGCGATTACGAGGTACGGCGTCTTAAACCTACGGAACGCGAAGTACACGAACGACTTCGGGCCCATCGAGGAGGGCTGTGGGTGCATGTGCTGTCGAACGGACGGTAAGGGGATGGGGGTTACGAGAGCGTTTGTCCATCACAATACGGCGAAGGAGACGGTGGCCGCGCACCTGTTGACTATGCATAACGTGTGGTATCAGCTACACTTGATGGGCGAGGTCAGGCAGGCTATTATAGAAGATCGATTTCCGAAGTTCTTGAGACGATTCTTTAGGGATTTATATTCGGATAGCAGTAAATATCCTACTTGGGCGGTAGATGCGCTCAAGGGCGTAGGCGTAGATTTGTATGCCGAAGATACAGATTAAGCCAGTTGCTTTTCTTTGATGGATTGTGAATATCTTGCACTTTATGTGATATCGGCAGTAAGTTTGGCTTATGCGGCTTTGGCAGACATTACTTTCATTCTGGAGGTACTCGGCCTGCTCTCAGCGCCAGAACTTTTCATATTTCCATCTAGTTTAATTACTTAGAGCAAAGTTTCAGTTAGCTTTCAACTTTGTCATCCATACAAATGCCATCCATGATTGAGACCGAAGATGGGGGATTGTAACAAAAGTACCTACTAAAGACATACCTGGAAGATAGTAGCTCAAGACTCAAAGCTCACTTCTCTTGCGCGAATGAGACCTCATTGTTAAGTCCTTCATGTTCCTGTACGAAGCTTTCATACTCAGAAACCTTTGCCTAGTATATATTAGATGCCTTCTATCTTAATGGTTCGATTTCACGATTTATCTAGTCACTTATGTGGATCATTACAACGAATCTCGATACAATCGATATGAATAGCAATCTTAGTAATATTGGCATTGCTTGCAATTGTCCTAACTTTGAAGCTTCAGTGGCTTCACATGCCTTTATCAGAGGTATTCCGGAGTCCGTTTTCAGAACGTTCTAGATCTTTTCTGTCTATACCTTAGTGACTAACACATGTCTATGGAAATACACCAGTCACAACGAAGTCAGACAAGCAGGAACGAGAAGACAAAGGTGTACCATGTTAGGATGCTATTTCGAGGGCTGTGAACAATGAGTAAGGATTACTGCTCTTAGGCCTGTTAGACTTTGGAGACTTTTGACTTTGCGGGGAAGTGGAGCGCACTGCCCCACCAAAGACCTGGAACTTGCAAAGACAACCCCTTCGTCCTCGAACTTGCATATTTACGTACGTCAGCCCGGACCTTCCGCTGTATGGCAATCTGCAATTGCGACCCTCGATCTTGATTTCACAAGGTTGAATTGTTCTCGACCGTCGATTCCCAGATACCCGGGTATATAACGTTTAAGATCGCCGCGTTTAGAAATTTGGTGATAAAAGTGCTACCAGCGCTATCTAGCCATACAGTTACCTCACTATCACGCCACTCTTTGTTCTCATCAGGTCGATATCGGAGCGAGCTTATTATCCCTTGGTATTTAGTATCATTCGTCCATCGAATTCGTATAATACCTCGTAATTTTTAAAGGAAAACCACATAATTCATACCAGAAAAAATCAACATGGCTACCAAAGCAATGTCAAATCTCTCCCTCAACCCCCCGAAATCCAAGTCCAAGAAAGCAGCTCCCGTAGCCGACTCCTGGGAAGACGAGGAAGTCTCCGACCCAGAACCAGGAGACATCACCTCCCCCTCTCCATCCCTAGGGAACGGCGGCGGCGGCGGCAGCAGCAAAATCAACGACTCGGGCTTCGCGGCGCCCCCTCCGACGCCCGCCTCGCCGTCCTACAGCGGGCCAGGCGTTCCCCCCTGGCAATCGGCGTCGACGCTGTCGCCCACGGGCCTGTCGCCCCCGGCCTCGCCCGCGGACGGCAGCGGCAGCGAGGGCGGGCCGGGCGAGCGCAGGAGGCCGGAGAAGACGGACGCGGTGGCGCGGCGCATGATCGCCAGCGCGCTGGGCGTGCGGGCGCCGCGGCCGACGGAGGAGCAGAGGGCGTACGACCGCGCGGTCAGGGAGAAGGAGAGGAAGAGGCGCGAGGAGGAGCGCGAGGCGGAGAGGCGGAGGAAGGAGGAGGAGGATCGCGCGAAGGCTGCGATTTGGAACGATTAGGCCGCCTGGAAAGCAAACCAACCTACCCTTGAATTAGGCGGTTGGTTGGACAGGTAGTTGAGATCGGCATCGGTTCTAGGTTTTGGCTTTGGAATTTTAAGGAAAAGGCATAAGGGTGGGGGTCGCTTTCTGCAGGTATCTGTTGCATACAGCGGCAGAGGCGGGATCTGCTTGTTTCAGAATCGGCGGGTAGCCGCTGTTGTGGCCGTTCTCGGGATTCGAGCGGCAGCAGAGCGATTGGGAGAGCGGGTGCCGACATATGCTATACTTTTTTATGCAGGTATCGACCTGAATAAAGCGACGAATTAACGGATGGCTTGCGTTCATTTAAAATGGTGTTGGTAGGAAGTATCTTTACTATAGGATTGGTGGATGCTTTTTTTTTCTCGCATATTTTCACATATACATACATATATACCAAGAGCACGCAGATTTAGGACGGAGATTGGAATTTGGGTGGTACCTTTCAGATAACGTAGGGTCATGATTTCAAACTACGAGTATAGTACTTTCTATCATGGATATTGGAGTAGTGCTATCTAATAGCATGCGGTTTAATAGTAGGGTAACACAGAGGCCTGTTTATCCTCATCTCGAATCTAGCCTCTAGTGAAATGAATCGCCTTCTTTCAACTCCCCTAGTATCACAAATCCCGCACCGGATCACAAGGCCTCCCTCTCCAGGTTAAAACCAACCTCTGTTCCGACCCCCCAGCCCCATCCTCACCTTCACCCTCACTAAACCGGACTGCAACACCTAACCCCTCAAGCCCCTCTTCTTCCGCCCGCACATTCCAGACCATCTGCTCCAGCCGCCCGTCCGCTGTACACGACACGAAGCCCATGGGCCAGCGACTGCGTCCCAACGCATCGCGCACACCCTTCGTCGCCGGCTTCTGCGCTACCAGGAAGCCCAGGATAGGGCTGCTGGGACTAGACGTAGGGTAAGGCGAGTTGGCAAAAGACCCCCGCCACGCGGGCGGCGCGCCAGCGAAAGCGCCCTCCAGCTCCCTGACCTGGTGCGGACCGATCTTGGTGCTCTGCGCGGAGGCGGCTTTGCACTGGACAAGAACGCGCAGGGGGACTGGTTGGGAGGACTTGGGGGATCTGTATGAGGGGATGGGTAGGCGCCATACACCCAGGAGATCGATCCCGCAGTCGTCTCGGCCGCCGACGCGGCGGAGGTCGAAGCCTAGGGGTGCGAGGGCGGCGGCTACGGTGTACTCGTACCGTGTGCCGACGTAGGTCTTGGATGTGACGTCTAAACCGGTGCGTGCGGCGTAGGCGGCGTAGGAGGCGAGGTCATGGTGGGAGCCGCTGCTTCCTGGGTTTTCTGGGTACAGGAGGGTGTGGTTTGAGGGGGAGGTGGAGGTGGAGGAGGATAGGCGCACATGGTGAAATTTGAGAGGGCGGTTATGGGGTTGTATGTAAGGGGTTGGTGGTGATGACAGGTGTTGGCGCCATGTTGGGCGGTGGTGTAAAATAGACCTCATTCCATTCCCTAATTATCCCAGTGAGATTGAGAGCTGGTGAGATTGACATGAGATGATCAACCCGAATCACATGAAAAGCTTAAAAAATCTTGAATTTTATGAAGGTATGCGGTACTAGATGCTCAAATGCTGTGATGCAGATATTATTCTTTATCGATAAGAGCTTAGCTCAGTTTCCAAAGGTTTGGGTTGCATTCCTGCATCTCCTGAACCGGCACAAGACAGTAGTTACACAGAAGGCCCAGTTAAAACGGGGTTTGATTGGCCAAGGAAGCCTTTGCAGGCCTTTGTCAGAATCTGATTGGATGCATCTCTTAAAATTGTTATGGATACATGTACCTGCTGTCTTGTGCCGGTTCGGGAGATAAATAGCCCCACAGTCATGTACCGATTCAATTGTACATTTCTATATACTTCCAAGCTCGGAGCTGCAATTATCTGGATCATCACATTGCGCCAACTCGGACAGCTTCCATCATGGGCGATAGACTTACTCAACTACAAGATGCTGTTGATCAGGTTAGCTTTTATATAGTAATAACCTTCTCTGGCATTGGCTAACACCCTAAACTCCAGCTCGCACAGCAATTCGTTGCCAGCATCCACTACATCAACCGACATCACAACCTCGAACTCCTCGGCCCCGGCGATCAAATTCGAGATGTAAAACTAGAGCCTGGTCAGGAGGAGGGTGAGTCTTCATAGAAAGGGCCTATGTTTCTATCGCATACATGCTGATGTACTGTTCAGTGGACTCGCATCCCGAAGACGTCTTCAAGGCGTCGCAACTCGAGCTTGCCCAAGACCTCATCACCAAAGAACAACAAATCGAGCTTCTCATCTCCATACTCCCTGGTCTCGACAACAGCGAACAAGATCAAGAGCGAAATATCAAGGAACTAGAAGAGGAACTCAAGGCCGCCGAGGCGCAACGACAAGAAGCGATCAAAGAGAAGGAAGATACCATGGCGAAACTGGACGCCGTCATCCGAAGCATTAGACGCCCGTGAATATTGGACGATGCATGGTGGGATGTTGATATGATACCCAGGTTAGGTTAGGCGTTCTGGACATTGTGTTGCTTTCTGTCAGGCTATGAAAGGGAGAAAAGAGGTCTACTTTAGACTATCCATTAACAATAGTTAATTCTATGCGAATGGGCTCTGTTACCCTTCTGATGCTAATGCTCTCCTCTATACACCTGAGCCATACTATGCGACCCATATCCGCTAGGTTCTATGTCTTGCGCTATCTATGCTGAGTTTGAAGATTTGAAGAATTGAGGAAATATGTCTCGTAGCTCTTCTAGATGCCTTATTTGATATTTAGATGCTTGAGTCTCTGGGACTGGTAGACCCTCTTCAACCAAGTGAACCGATGCCCATCCCAACTCTTGCGCACTAGCTGCGTTTGCATATGAATCATCTAGATCAAGTCAGCTGCCATGGCTCTAAATATGCGTATAATAGCTGATGAAGATGTACTTACCAACAAAATAACAATCCTCAGCTTTTTCTACTCCTGCCTCCTTCATCGCCTTGGCAAACATATCCTTATGCGGCTTACATATGATAGGGACTTTCGAATAGTCGCAATACGTGAGACCCTCAAACAAATCGTCGATTCCTAAGAGCTTGACAACTCTTCGGCCGTGTGTGACGTAGGCATTGGTCAAGAGCCATAGTTTCACTTTAGACTTGTCAATGTCCTCGAGCAGCTTTCGTAGTTGCGGATTCCGCTTGATGATGCCTTCTAGGGGTAAAGCGTCGTCGACTTTGGCGTTGTAGTCCAGGGGGTCGATCTGGTGGTGCCGCACTAGGCCTTCGATTGCGAGACCGTAGTTCTTGTAATACTCCTTGTGCAGCTTGACGGCTTCCTCCTCCGGAAGTCCGAGATGCGTCGCGAAATATACGTCTATTAGATCAGCCATCAGGTCGTGGACTTTGGTGCCTATTTTACATAGTTAGCATGAGTCGTTGCTTTCATGACTCCCTTGAATTGGTTTTATGGTGACATGACGTACTTCTGGGATAGAGGCAATTGTCAATATCGCTAGCTGAAGTGTTAGTCTTTACCTTGAATATTATGGTGACTGGATGACTTACAAGAATAAGACAGGCCTCGATGCTGCCTCATTGGGCTCTGTTGTTTGGGACCCCATGGCTCAATGTATCCGTGTGCCAGGAGAGGGGAGTGAATGTGCAGAAGATGAAGTCTTATATTTTATATGAATGATATAATGAGTTTAAAATCCGCTCAAAATATGAGAGATTTTGGGTAAAAAGTGAAAGCACTTTAAATGTGCTGATGAGTGAGGTTGTTGAGCTCTAGTCAAGAATCAAAGAGACGACTCAGGCCTATGGCGAGGGGATAATAGAAGGCGAAGTGATTGGGGAATTTAGTAGAATAGTCTAGAGACTTAGTATGTAGGTAGTAGTTATTACAATTGTAGTTACATGTGACATAGATTATAGGTAGCAGGTATATATTTTTGTTCGAAATCCCACACCAATTCTCGTGATTTATGGATATCTCATAACTTACCGAAATAAATCTTCGCAGCTAGTAGGGAGGTATGCTAGAATCAAGTCCGGGTTGAGTCACCGGCGAGACGGCACAGGCATATCACGAGCGATGAAGCAATCTGAATCTGAAAGCAGAGAATACACCAATATACCTTGTATTACCAGCCAGCCAGCGCTATCCCGGACCCGCCCAGGCCCATACATAGTACTAGACACTAATAGAACTCTAACCTTGATTGGCTAAGTATATTCAAGTCTAGTCTGTGAATGGTCCCGGTCAAACCTCGGGTCCTAGCTCACTCAATCTGCAAGATATATAGGCCTTTTTGTTTGGTCAGTTTGCAGTGTAAAGTCGGAGCTTCATGGCAGCTGAGCTTTGAGATTCTACTGTGATTTTGCACGATCTCGTTGGGTGGTGTAGTATAATGGTCAGTACAACACGTTGTGGACTTGTGGACCTATTACTGCTCCCGTGTAAATCTGGGTTCGATTCCCAGCACCGCCAACCTTTTTTTGTCGTTTTCTTGTAATTTCTTACGAATGATGCTTCTATCGTTTTGCCGCCTTTGGTTTCATGTAAAAGTTATGAGTTTGTCTATTTGTTAAGGAAACTGCAAAAATGCAAAGTTGTAGGACCTGTGAAGCTAATAATTTTTTTCCCCAAGTTGTGGAAATTACGTCCCTGGTACGAAATATGTACGAAGTACTCCGTACAATACATAAAATATTAATAGGAGGCACTTTCCCATGCTACCGCTACCTGGTAAATTAGTGGTTACTAATGTACGGTTACACCTACCATATCCACCCTAAAAAAAATAACATTTGAAATTCCAACCAGAGCTTACCTCGTCATGCGACACGTCTCTTTTTTTTTTTTTTTTTTAATTCTCTTCCTCGTCATCCTTTCGTCTTGACGCAACACTCTTGAATTTATCACCGTCAAGGCGATATCTTCAATCACAGGTAATCTGCGACCCGTTCAACAAAGAAAAATCAACATCGTAATCGTATACACAATTTATTGTTCTCGTTCATTCCTGCGCGGTGTTAGTCCTTGACCTATGGGATGGTCCTTTTGCCTAGCTGATTCCTCGTAATCATGGCACAAGTTAGCTTTCCGAAGGAACCCATAGGGTCAGGCTATCAGCCGGGCAGCCAGAATGGAAACCTAACACCAGCTGATCTGGAAGAGATCCGCGAATATCAAAAAGTTATCAGTTTTCGAGATACCATAGTATCTGGCAAGCATCCTCGTATCAAGGTTGCTGCTAAGACTCCTACTCCAGCTCAAGCTCAAGCTCAGGCTCAGGTCTCCTCTGCTTCTCTCGCGACAGAACGCGTTGCATCGTCAACGTCGTCATCATTCGGGCAACCCCAAGCCCCTCAAAATGCACATGCACCTAATATCAATTCTCACCAGGTGGACAATCTTAATTCTTTCAAGGTCAACTCGCAACAACCAGCTGTGGCCGCGGTAGCGGCTGGTGCAGCTGGTGCAGCTAGTGCATCTAATGTACATGGTTTACCTAATGCTTCATCTACACATACGTCCATCCCAGGCGTTTCGACGCCTTTTGATCATAAGAGAGTTGCGCAGACTGTTGATGCTAAAGCACGGTATTTTCAGAGACAAAGGCAAAAGATCGAGCAAGAAATCGCGGATCAGATGAAACTGCGATCAGCCTTGCACTCCCCATCTGAACATATTGACTTAGATCTTGCAGATGTTCTGGCCAAAGCATTAACTGTCGTACAATACACAGCCCCGATACCCGCCGATATTCCTAACCCTACCGTTGTCTCCGATTCGGGCGATTCTCCTGATGATAATACATTTTATTCTAGCTCATTCGAGACTCCTACCTCGCATGCCTCACCTCGAGTCCAGAATGTGACAACTAGTCAAGATGTGCCAGTACAGAATATCGTTACACCTCAACGTGCACCACATGCGGCGCCGGTAGCTAAGCCGCTACCAAGGTATGTTTCTCGGTCATCCGTCTACGCCTTAACATCTCCATACCAACAACACAGCAGCCAGAATGAGCAGCCGATCCAGACCACAAGCAGTAGTTCGCGCCATTTGCCGCCGAGCGCTAGTATTCCGTCTAAGCCTACCCGAGGCCCCGAATCATCGTTGGACGCACGGTTTCACCAGTACCGTTCCGTCGAACCGCAGGTGATCAGCTCAGATAGTGGCCCTGCTAGTAGGTCAGACAACGGCAATACAGATTCCGACCAGCCTGGTGACTATAGACCTCGTCTCCCTGGTTTGCTTCCTGCTCCCGCCTTGATGCAGCAATCTCAAGGCCCATTAGTCCGCGCTCACGATCTCTCGCCGTACGCTCCCCAGCCTGCACATATTTCGTCGTTAGCAACCGCCCGAATACCGCCTACGTCCGACCCGGAAATAACTGTCCTACCTGGTACGCTGACGAAGGTCGCTGCACTAAGACAGGGGCATGGAGCTCTCACTAGCCCTGAGAGCTCTCCTCAGGGAGAGAAGAGAAGCAAGAAAAAGAACAACAAGAAGAATAAGAGAAAGGCTGAACCAAGAGTATCAGATGTTCCAGGGTCTCCTTGCATCAAGCCCGAGCCTCGATCGCCTTCGCCTGTGTCAGCGCCACAATTCATCCGTCCTCAAAAACGACTACGATCCGACTCCCGCCAGCAGCCGGAGTTAGTGTATGATGAACCACGAATTCAACGACCTGTTTCTGTAACTCGTCGGGAGCCCTTTACTTCGACGCATGCACCCGTGGACCGAGCTCCTTATGAATTTGAGAGAGTGGATGATCCGTACTCGAGACAATTACCCCAATCTGTTGCCCCGGTGAGCCAAAGACTGGAACGCACCTTGTACGAGGAACGACGACCCGATGGAGCACCTGTCCAATACATCGAACGAGTCCGCTCTCCTTATGACTATGCGGGTCCCTACAGCGCGGTCGAGTCGCGCCCCTTACGCTCGGCCAGTTATTCCTTGAACCCCCAGTATCGAGAGCTTTCTGCTTACCCGCGGGATGGCCGAACGAGTGTACGGCCTTATGCTGATCGTGCTAGATCACGATCGCCTATTATCATTGAACGACGGTCGCCTGCCATGGCGCCTCCTGCGCCCCCATCTCGAATCATAGTTGACCAATTTGGTCGCGAATACATGGAACCCCCTCGTACCAGCACGGTCTCTCGACATTCAGTTGTTCCAGCTCCGCGACCAGTTGAACGCGAGATCATATATGAACGTGTCCCGGCACGCGTTCCGTCTCGTATGGCTAGAGATGCTTTTGAGGAAGATGGTGTTGTCTACCGACGCACGTCGCCTATGTATGCTCCCCGACGTGTAATCACACAACCAGAGTATGGAGTTGATTACAGAAGTTATCGCGAACGCGATTATCCGATGCTGCCTACTGGGGTGCCACCCAGCCAAGACTTTGCGCCGGTCCGAGGAGCGATTGGCGGACGGGGTCTAGAGGACATATCTCGAGACTACCTCCCCAGAGCCACGACCGTGCGACCAGCAGAGGCTGTGCCATACTTTCACAGACATGGCACCATACAACCTGATTTGCCTCCCAGACATTATGCCGCCAGCGTTCACCCTGAGGTAAGGAGAGACGTGATGCCTCCGGTGGCTAGGGAATTCAGCGTCAGACCGGTAGAGCATGATGCACACAGACGCGAATATAGCGCCCGTCCAGTAGATCGTCTCTATAACAGGCCACTGCATGTAGACGAAGAAGTCTCCTTCATTGAACGCCCCCAAGCAGGTCAGCCGGAGATTATTTACGCCGAAGGTAGTCGGCGGCAGCCTTACCAGTGAAGGCGTGTCGCCTAATGACGGCATACACGGGGAATTGTATGCGACGGCTGAATTCGAGGAGGTCTTAAGAGAGATAATATGCGCCTCATTGGTTTACTTGCTTACCCAGGTAGCCAGTGTTGGCTTTATTTGGACATGGTACAAAGTTCGAGCCTTGCCATAGTCCTCGTATTGTATTGAACTGATTTACTGGAGTAGCCGAGTGTGAAGTGGCTCGGCATTGGCATTGAGGTGGGGGTTCATGAACTTAGGCATCGTTTTAAGTGCGCAGTGCGTTTTCTGAGGTATGGAAATTGTGCGGCATGCAAGTTTCCCGATTTGACGAAGCTTGATACAGTCAGGTGCTCATATACGAACCTGCACCAACTGTACATGATCCTTAGGCTGCCTCATTCATTAATAAACTACAAATAAGACCCCCAAATCGATCCGCATTCCTTTGGTGATAGTGACACGGCACATGTTAATGGTTTGATTAATCCTATATTGCAGCGGTTCTGATCTGCATGGTCGAGGCAAATGAGTGATGGGCAAGGGATAGACGTGAGAAGGCGTTTGTTTGTCTTGCATGTATTGCAACCATAACCTCCCGTAATTTTGATTGTGGCTGTAGGATGTTAGCCGACGCGGTGGTCGGCAACAAGCGCATATGCTCCGTCCACAATCCGGCTATCTAGAAGTATAGTGGCGAGGTGGAAGACGACTTTGCCTAATAAGAATACAATTATTGGATATCGGGTATCAAAGCCATACGTTTCCACGATCTACATATTGATCATATTAATCATTGCTACTTGAGGAGCACTGTTCCTTCTCTTCTCCGTCGATTTATGAAGACCTAGGTAATGTGTAAACACAAAATATAAAACATGCCTCGATATAGTAGGTATCGTCTAATTCGGCTCGGGATTCGGAACCGCGTAGCGTAGCTTACGATGGGGGCTAACCAGCCCTACATGTTATAAGCCGTCCCACCACGGACCTTCGGCAGCCATCGCACACGCACGACGCGCGGCCCCGGATACCCCTTAAAGGTTGGAGAGGAATAAGGGGAAGACGAAAAGCACGTCAAGGACGTTAAGATCTTGAATCAGAGCCAACATTTTAATATATAAAAGCACCGTGGCATACTGGTAGTCGAAGGTTGTTTATTTACCTAGAATCTAGATATGTACGACATCAATGCTTAAGCCTTAGGTATTTGTTGGTATTGTTATGTGGCACCTTTCCAGGGGTCCGGGCTTGACTTTGGTCGTATAGTTTGGTATTACTCTTATTGTTTCCTTGGAAGCTTAAGTGAGATGGGAGATCCCAAAAACTTGGTGGGCGTTCGGGAACGACAAGGGGGAATCGGCTTCAGCTGAAGCTTCATGAGGCAAAGGCGAGAGTGAGGAGGGAGGGGGACCCTAAACTTACTTAGTCAATACGTACATTATGCTACATATATTGTGTGTGCTTTGTCTTGCTACGTGTTGTCTCCTGCTTTAGTGATTTCCGGACGATTTAATAAAGAAAGGGATGAGAGGAGGCGCGGGAGATCCGCGAGCCCAGATCGATGCATTAGAACATTACTATTAGATGTGTTACCTAGCCCCTACTGACATACTTATTGACATACTTACATGCTTTAGGTCCGTAGTATTGCAGTAGTTTAGAGATGTGACATGTATTATAAGTACACAGGCAATAGGCAATGGGCAATGGGAGGGAGGGAATATTCTGAATTACGCGCCATGGTCCATCTTGATTGTTCGATTCTCTTAATTCTTTGTTCGGCTCGAGCTTCCAGTTTACAAATCGCATTGTATACTATGTACGTACAGCGTTAATGTGTAATAGGTAGTCTGGTAGTGTAGAAGCTGTACCGTACTTGGTCAACAGTGGTCCCGTGTACCGTGGCTATGTCTGTTTGGCATGCACCTCAAATAGGGTAGACTGGCTGACTGGGACAGGCGTTAGATATGAAATTTGATAGTTGACATCCCTGTATACCTTATAATCCTTGAATTCGTGTTGCCCCCATTCGACAAAGATTGACTTCGACGTCGTCTTTGTCTCTTGCACGGACCAAAAACTCATCGGAGACAAGACTGACAGGACCTATCACTGTCACCTATCACAATCTCTTGTCTTCAACCTTGGAGAGAGTCTTTAGATAATTAGGTATGAAACATGTAGGTAGCAGAAGTGTCGAACGACCGAACCAAACATCCGAACTCGAGTAAGTAAGAAACCTAGCGTTAATCATGTCTACCCTAAGACCTAGACCTACTATGTAGGTCCTAGGTACGGTTAGAACTGGTCCACAGCATGGAGGTACACTGACAGACTGGACATTATCAGGATTCAGGATATTGTAGGTAGCTGAATAATCGTTCATTCATAGGTAGTATGTACTATGCGTAGGCGAAAGGTCCACTTATACCTCGATATACTATGTAGTGTAGTATACATAGTACATCCATACATATAATAGTACATCACAGTGTGATGTTGATGTACCTCTCTTACCTTGCACTATACGTGATACATTAAACTTCCAGGTTGAGGGCAAAGAGAGATCTTAGCATGAAGGCCAGCAAGGGCCAAGGCAAGATTCAACTTCTACGTCGTACATAGTATGTATGTACATTTGTAGATTCTCCATGAATATCATGGATCCATGGATAGTATATTATGTTTATAATACTTGCAATCTATTTAAGTTGGAGCCGTTGAAGAATATTATAGGTTATCTTTTCGCTCTCTCTTAATACCTTATCTTTCAAGGTTCTACGGGTAATAGATTGTAGGTATGATGTACCTAGTACTTTTGCTTTTACAGTGCCTACTACTATGTAATAGGTACTAGGTACTAGGTAATAATAGACAACAGGCAAGGAGGTGATGTTTGTATGTTTGTTAGTGTAGGTACACATAGTATCCAAGTATTGTATCGCACGACACTGCTAATGATGACGAGAGAGAAGAAATCGACCTATCAATTGATACTTTTTCTGCAATACCAAATACCCACCTGGCACACTCTACATCTCTGTCCATCTTATTCATGTAGACTCTAACTCAAATCCCTAGCAGATTCTTGTGCGCTTGCTTCCTGAAAGTACCAAGCCGGCGATAGTCACGAGGTACATAGTCATACTATATATCAGGTGTTACATAACTTACATCTGGTGTAAAATAGAATTCGTGCTAGCCACTGCTACAGTTTATTCGACTGTCGCAGACTCGCAGCAGCTGCAAACCTGCGAGCCCCCGAACCCGCGAAAAGCCTGCACTATTACCACAAGGGAAAGGGCTCTAGGAAGTGGAGTTGGGTCCAGTCTCCGGCGCCCCCACTACGACTCTGGAACGAACTGGAAGGAGACTTGGCGGCTGGCCTGCTGCTCCAGTGCTTGAAACGCTTGGAATGAGGGAATCAGCGATGGGCACTGGGCACTGGGCAGAATGAGTTTGGACCATCGACCAACCGCGCTAAGCCCACACAAAGAAAACATTTCGAATGTTCAATGTTGTTGCTTAGCATCGCATTGCCTTTTCTCATGTACCTCCATACCAACCATTGGCTTGTATCTTGCCCAGTGTCAGTTATGGAGTAACTTCGGCTGAGGTTAGATACCTACTAGTATTACATAGGACCTAGGTAGTACTAGGCTGCTAGTAGATAACTCAAAATGCTAATCCCTCCCAGGGAAAGTGTACACTACCTACACTATGTATTACCAGGTATATTCTTTAAGTACTACCTCTTTTAAAGTAACTCGCGCACTGTTCAGGGCTTTCAACTTTCAAGGCTTTTCAAGGGCTCTCAGGGCTCCCAGGGCTTTTCCGACCTTGCACCATGTGCCATCCCAGGGCCTTTTTTTTTCTCACCCAAGTTCCCCAAGTTACCCAAGTTCCCCCCTAGAATCGAGCATCCTCATTCGTCCAAATACCAAACCAGCTTATGCTGACTGCAGAAGAAACCACTGCAGCAACTTGAGCACAGCTTTTTCGACATTCGATACATTCGATACACCCGACACTTCGGGCTTTTGGCTCGTTCCATCGATTCTTCCAGTCCACCACATCTCACGTTCCCAGTCCCAAAAACCATCCGTCCATCCATCCCGTCAATTCCACTTCTCCTCACCATTCATTCTCTCTTAACCTCCCCACTAACAAGCAGTAGAGGTTTTGAAGTCTCTTCTCTTTTTTCAAAACGAGAAGAGCGAGAAGAGAGGAGAGAGAGAGAGAGAAAGATAGAAAAGGTAAGAGAGAGTAAAAACCACCAAACGAATAACTTCGGGTTTACTCCTCTTCCTTGTTCTCTTTTTCCTTTTTTTTTCCTTAATCTAGTTATTTCTCTTATTTCTTCCTTCTTTGAACTTCCACATCGAGATACCCCATTTTCATCCCTCTCCTCATCATACCACATTACCACATTACCACCTACCATCTGCTTGCTCCTCTATTCCCCAGACCCCTTCCTCCCCTCCCCCGGTTTCACCATGCAAAAGCTCGCCAACATGCGTCACTGGCCCGAGAGGATGAGCCCAAACTTCGGCATGTCGTCGAGACCGAATATGAACATGACCGCCATAAATCCCCATCAGAAAGCCGGAGCTCCGGGAGCTTCGTTAAGTCCCTCGCCTGCCGCCGATTCCACCATCCACTTCGCTTTCAACGTACCGTTCGCGTCCGATCTGGCCGGCCCCAACACGGAGGAGATTTTGCATGCGACTGGCGAGGCTGTCTTTAGGTGGACGCATCCGGGTGACGCTCCTGATGACGTCCCTGTCTACGAGCTGCCCGTTCATGCCCAGAACCTCGCCAATTTGCAAAACCTATGCAGGGAACTCACCAAGGGCCCTCTGCCGATCGAGGCACATGTAGTCTCGAGTGTACCAAAGAACTGCAAGTCGCAAGTTACTACCGTGTGTCTTTCCGGTTCGCCGGAACTTGTCCATAAGAGCCGTGAAACAATATTGAGCGATACTCCTTTAGCATTGGTATGCATATCAAGCCTCTTTCCCGTGACCATGTAACAAAGAAATAGATGGCTAAACTAGACGTTGTAGAGGTGCACGACCGTCGACGTAAACTACGGGTTAATTGTCGACTCCCAAGCCGGCGCATTACAGAAGAATGTCACCAACACTCTAGACGCCTTTGCCGAATTCTGCGGGGTAGACATTTTCATCTTAGGGCCAAAGCTCACTCCCACCGTCGACGGCCTCAATGGTGACGTAGAAGTCATCAGAGACCAAAGATGGAGAGTTGCCATTTATGGAGACAGCGAGTCTACCGAACATGCCAAGACTCAGGTCCTCATCTTCATTGACAAATTGGTATATATTCTCAACCTCATGTCCCCGCTAACTACCAGTAAGTACGGTACTAATTTCCGTCGTAGCTGAAACGCGAATTCGACATGATGCGCTTTGAGACCACGTTGCATCCGATTGTGTGTGGCCGCTCGCGAAAGAATATCAAATTGATCGAGTCTATCACGAACACGGCCATCTATTTCCCTCCATTTGCTCAATTGCATCGATACTGCCCACCAAATGCCAATCGACGAAACCCAGAAGAGATATTTATTACTGGAGAGAACCCTCAAGGCATAGAGTTAGCCAAGCGCAAGATACATGAATTAGTGAACAGGACAAAGCTCTTCATCAAGGATTCCGTAGTTTCGGCCCCCAAGATAGATAGTATCTTACTTGGACGTATGGACAAAGTCCGCAAGATCATGGAGACGAACGGCACCTACATCATGTTCCCGCCATTAGCCTCGCAACGCAACATGATTAGAGTTCAAGGCGTCGAAGGACTTCACATTGAGCGAACTATGAAGGAAATCATGTCACTCGTATGTCCCTAGCTATCATCTTGATTTGGTTTATGCTAACCGACAGTGTAGGCTGGCCAATTCTATTTTGCGTCATGGTGGATCCAGCAAACCGGCGTATCTCAACTACCCAGTCCTCAGGAGATTCGTAGCATGCTCTGCGACATTTGTGCCAATTCCGATGCAGACATCTCCTTTGACAAGATGACGTTTACCATCAATGGCTCTGATGATGCCGTGAAGCAGGCTTTGGGTGTACTTTCGCAGATTAAGTTCGTGAACCAGACCCAACACCAGATTCGTGTCAAGATCGAGCTCGCCAACGAACACAAGGAGTTCGTGTCGGGCAAGAAAAATGGCAAGATCAACAAGATTATGACGCAGAGTAGGTCGTACCGGACCCAATCAAGCAAGGCTGGTCAAGCTAATGTGGCACAGGCAACGTTCAAATCATATTCGACAGCTTCAGGGAATACAACTTTGATATTGACGTTATTGCACCATCTTACGAATCTATGAAGCAGGGGATGACTTTGGTAGAGCAGGAGATGCCCGCCTCTATCTCCTTCCATGTTCCTGACCAGTATCACAAACGGATTATTGGCATTGGTGGCCAGCACATCCAGCGTATCATGAAGAAGCACTCCGTCTTTGTCAAGTTCTCGAACGCTATGGATCGTGGTAAGAATCCTGCCGCTCGGACTATCGGAGCTCGAGGCTTATTAACAGCGTTAGGAGGCATGGGTCGTGAAGATGATGATGTCAAGGTTGACAATGTCATCTGTCGAACTCCGGCTCGGAATGCCCAGAATCTTGAATTGGTCAAGACCGAGATTCTGGATATGGTGGATAGAGCCGTAAGCCGAGCCTACACCTCATTCATGATATAAAAATGGCTAACAAGCAATCTAGCACTCTGAATTCACTTCTCAAATCGTACATGTGGATCGCCTCTACCATCGACAGCTCATTTCTCGTCTGCAGGAGCTTGAAGAGCTCGAGAAGAAGTGGAACTGCAAGATTGTCTTCCCCAGTACTGAGCAAGCCAGCGATGAAGTGACCGTTACTGGTCCAGAATGGCAGGTGCCTCTATGTGCTGACGAGTTTTTGGTAAGTTCATTAAATCACTATTATCATGTTTGAGACTCGATACTTACATGGACACAAAGGGCATGGTTCCTGAAACCCACGAATTAGTTCTTACGCGTACCCCATCTTTGGTCAAATTCCTCGAGTCCCCCGAATTTGTCAACGAACTCGTGTCGAAGCTCAAGAATCAGCACGAGGTAACCCTCGAAGTGCACGAGAACTCGGAAGAGAAAACCGATGATGGGGAACGAACCATGACTTTACTGTGGAGACTGACTCGCAACAACACAGGCGGCCTCCGTGACGCTATCGACTTCTTGATGGAGCAGTTCGCAGCCGCAAGCGTTGATGCTACTATCGTCAAGGGAGCGATTCCCCGTCCCAAGTCAGATTCATTTGAAGATTCCCTTCAATACTTCGACTCGAAACTTCTCCAGCATGCACCTACTCCCGTCGGAACAGATTCGCCTACCAAGCCAATCTTCGGCGAGGATATGGCGCAGCAGCGGACCACGACCATTTTCGACAAGCTTCGAAAGCCGTCTCAGCTGTTGTCTTCTCTCGACCGCAGAAAGAACAGCTCCCACTCGATGAACACATTTTTCAAGGGTTCAAACAATGTGTCTAAGTCGTCTCTCATCTCGATAGATTCGACTCGCAGCTTTAACGCTGACCGAAACCCCTGGAACGATTCCGGCGTCAATCTTCCAGATGATGACAACCACCCGTGGTCGACCCGTCATTTCAGCAACGGGTTCGACAATAAACTAACGCCAAACACGATCACCCACGGCGGCGAAATCACACCACGCCACAGCACGCGTGCGTCTGGCGACAGTGGCCGACCGTCAACTTCTCATTCTACGAATTCAGGATACCCCGGTCCAATTGGACCATACCGTTAGATTCCGTCTTTTAGATGCTCTACGTGCAAGCAATGCCCCCGGCTGGATATACCCTGGCGTAAAAATACCCCGATCCTATGATCATGCATCGGTCGGCTCTGCGTTTCCCAGTTATTTTCCTCTCTGCTTTTATAGTTTTTTTCTCTCTCATCTCTATTCCCGCATTATGGTTCTCGAGTTTATTGTTTGTTTCCGTCTTCATTTTTTATTTTTTATTCATTATTTGTTCTCGTTTTATTCCGCCTTGCGAGGCAGCCAGGCGACGGCTGCAGATGATTCTATTTGACGCTTTATATCCACGAGTACATCTGGACATGATACCACGAGCTGCGCAAGACGGAATACGGCGTTGCAAATTGGAGCGGGAGGACGCCGTCGGATGATACCACAGAAAAGCACAAGAAAATTTGATACACTTTCGAGCAGAAAAATACCAGTTGTTATGCTTCTGTTTCGCTCGATCGAGAGGCGTTGGTTCTATAGGACTTTGATTTTTGACTTGGAGGTGCCCATCGTATACCCCTCTACATATCCTTACTATCCATTCGGAGGCGAACGAAGCACGAGGCAAAATCTCTATCGGGATGGCTGCAGCCAAGTTCGAGGAAGAATAGGACGTAGGTTGTAGGGAGCGAAAGATGGCTCGGGAGGTAGACTGCAATATGGGTTTGGGAGGACGGGCAGGCGGGATACCACGAACGAACGAACGATTGATGGTGTAGCTAGCAGGCTACGTTTGTACGATATCACAGAGATGATAGGCAATGATACCCTCTGGTTCTGAACAAATTGACGTTTACGGCGTCCTCGCGCGTTTCCGCACACATGCACACATGCACACGGTCATACACTCATACACCCCACGAATGATGCAATCGAAAAATTACGATATCGATCACATAAAGTTGCCGAGTTGCGGTCTTTATAGATGGGCGGACGTGGCTTGTTGGTGGCGAGAGAGCGATGTCATACATAA
Organism: Rostrohypoxylon terebratum; assembly: GCA_022497145.1. NCBI lineage: Eukaryota > Fungi > Ascomycota > Sordariomycetes > Xylariales > Hypoxylaceae > Rostrohypoxylon > Rostrohypoxylon terebratum. The sequence continues at coordinate 38,619 of MU385912.1, read as the reverse complement.
TACTTGCCTATACAGGGCAGACAGGCAGACAGGCAGACAGGGAGCGCTCCCCCATAAACGAATTGATTGGGTTATATGCTAATCTCTTGCCCTACTGGTTTTAGGGGAAGGTCACGCGAGCTAAAGAAACATGGATAGTGAAAAAAGGTGAAAAAAAGAAAGAGCTTCGATCTGTTTCACAATTGGTCTTATTTGCCATATACCTTATACCTGCAGCATTTCAAGGTAGGAGCATCCATGCAATTACCGTCTATATTGTGCGTGTTTACTTCCAGTTACAAGCACGAAGATGGACAGCTGCGCTTTCCCTTCTCTGATTTAAGTTATTAAGTTATTTAGTGTATTTCTCTTACACTTTCCTCTTTTATTTTCCATATATCCCAAATTGTGACTGCTTGATCACACGTACGGAAAATACCTTTTGACCACGTTTGCCCTCAAAGTTTTCTTATTCCCGCCTTGCAATTACCTTATGAGTACAATTTAAGGTGTCACAATTGACTTCATTCGTCTCATGTTACCATTTTGATTTTAAATTTTCTCCTGGTAACCTTCACTTTTACAACTTTTACAACATTACAACATATCCACGGTACATTCTATCACAACTCATATTTCACATCTGTCACAACCGACTTGCATACTCGACCAACATTCTTTTATCTCAATTGTTAGCTCGGCTATAAAGCCATAATTTTATTGCACGAATCTATCAGATTCAAAAAAATTGAGTGGGTACAATCTGGTTCTATCACATCCAATCTGGGGATTTATCTGCACCCCGCCTCAAGCTGAACGCATCCGATATCACATCAATATCGTCGACTACTACCTTACCCAAAGTACTTTGTTTGGTACATTGAATCTTGTGCAACCTTCCAATCTTAGGCAGATACGACCAATAAGAGTATAAGAGTATTCCTGCCTAAGCGGATAGGTTTTTGAGACCTTAGCTAGTAAACTAAGACAAAAGGAAAGTAGGGCTCTTCAGGAAATAGCGATGTCGGATTCCGGCCTCGTCCCGAGTTCCCCTACTCGGGAGGAGGATAAGTCTGCTAGCGACGAGTGGGAGGACGTGGATGATGACTCAAGCGACCCGTTCAAATACGCCCGGCCGACGCTCGGGCTCGGATCGTTGATGTCGACCTTCTCGGCCGGTAATCTGCGCAATTACAGAGCGGAGTATAAAGCCGAGGAACGGGAGAATGCGGTGGACGACTCGGAAGACATGCCGGATTATGATGCGGAAGAGGCACAAGGATCCGGTAACTACGGACGGCGGTCGTTGCTCTACAGTAGAGGGGGCGACATTGATCCTATGCTGCGCCGACTGAAAGAGGTTATGCCTCTGCCATTTCACCCTAACGTTCGCCCATTGACCGTGTCGGATCTTGAGAGCTGCGTCGCACTAGAAGAGGCGGCATTCGAGGACCCAAACCATCGATCAACGAGGGAGAAATTCGAATACCGCCTCTCGGTGTGTCCGGAGTTATGCCTCGGACTTTTTTGCACTATTGTCCCCGACAAGGCCCGCGCAGCGGGATTCGAGATCAGCACCCTTCCCGTAGCGCAACCCGTTGAGACGGGACGGAGCGATGGAGCGAAGAGCGTCCTGGTGGCGCATATCGTTGCGACAAGAACTCATGGAAAAGTCGTGACAGACGAGGCCATGGATTATCCCCGCGACTTCCGGACGAAGAAGCGAAACACGCTCCCCATAGGCCATCAAGATAACGGCGAGACCGTCTGTATCCATTCGCTCGCCATCCACCCTAAGCTTCAGCGATGTCACCTAGGAAAGCTAATCATGCTGTCCTATTTGCAGCAGCTCAAGGGCGCGAAGACGGCCAAGTCTTGCGCGTTAATCTGTCAGGACGTAAGTTTTATTAGCGCATTATACTTGTGCTTTCATCTAAGCGAATGGTAAATTTGTATATGATAAGCTAACGTAAATAAATTCTCAGTATCTGATTCCATTCTACAAGAAATTCGATTTCCGCCACCTGGGACCAAGCAAAGTTCACTTCGGCGGTGGAGGTTGGCATGACATGTCGGTCTCCATTGAGGAACTGCCTGTTTACGGGGGCAAAGGGTCTAAGAGATCAAAATAGACAAGGGATGAGAGAAGCCAGAATATTTTCGGCGGGTTAATGAGACGGACTAGAGTTAACGGATGTTTCGATATGGGCGAGGGGTATGACGTGGCGACGTTCGACGACAGCTGTGACTAACGGCAAAAGTCGGTTCATGCAGATGACTAGATGAGATTAGTATTGCGCGTTTCTTCCTGGGCGTAAGCAATAGTTTGCGAGTGAGTATACCCAATCATCGGAAGGCGGCCGGAAAAGAGGTCTCGGCATTTGCGTTCGTTGCGATAGATGGAGACGAAGGGAACGTATCTTGCGATGATTTTTTACGACTTCTAATTTCGTAATGCACAAAAATAAGAACGGGAATAGAGCTGGGAGAGTAGAGAAATGGGGACGGGATGGGGGAATATGAGAACACGCGGATTGCATGACATGAACTTCTCTCTGATAGACTGCTAGATACTTACGATACACGAAAGACCTATTGTAATGAATTTTTTCTACGCATAATCTCGCGATTCTGTTCCAGATGCGGCATTGAATTCCGATTACCCTTTTCCGATTCAGCTGTTCCGATGCGAGGCCGGCTTACTCACATACCTAACCTAACCTAACCTACCAGGTAGGTATGATGTTATGCAGTAGCTCGGCGCTGGTATTCCCAGGTCAGGTAGCCCGGCTCTTGGCTACTTACCTACATTACCTGGGCAAGTAAGATATCTTGCTTATTCCCTTTCGGCGAGCACGGGACGAGGAGAATGGGGGAAAGAGGGTGTTTTTTGTTTCTTGAAGGGGTATTCCGTGTCCATTTGGAGTTGTCACACAAGGAACGTAAACATATGATATCTGATGTTTGACACGTACCTAGAGTGCTTGTATAGGTTGAACGAGAGAGGACAGCAGTGGCAAGTGATTTGATTCCAAGAAGGTTTACTAGTAAATACAGTAAATGTAGTAAATATGATACCCCTTTCGTCCAAGCTGACCTGCTAGGTACCTACCTATATACCCTGAGATTTTGTGGTAGCCCGAAACGCCGAAAGGGGGGTGGTAGTGTGTGGGATAGGTATGTAGAAGTAAGAACGCAGTCAGCAGCGCTGCCTGCCTATGGTAGGTAGGTAGGTAGGTAGGTACCTATATTAGACGGCGGTTTGGTGATGTAGGAGGGTACCTACTTTATCTCGATGCTGACATACATGGCTGCATGGATGCGCATGCGTTGCGTGAGTAGGTAGGTAGGGGAAGGCAATATGTAGATACAATACTATTACCCATGGCGTTAAGTCTAGACTTCTTTTTTCATACACGAGGAGCGAGGTACACATATTCTACTTGTATTTAGGGAACTCGACAGTCTAAGTATTTTGAGTAAAGAAGAACTTCGGTTCTACTTCCTCTCGAAGTCGTTTAGCTCGCATGCTGGATGGGTACCTAGGTGTGCGGGAAAATAGGTATACTTGGTGATGTAACACAAACTCATATCGGATGTTGATATATCCCAGCAGGACATCTCCCTGTTTGTCGCCTATATCCTAGTTTTGCAACATGTAAGATGTACTTATACTTCATGCTTGTAATAGCTACTCTTTTCGTGATATAGGCATCGTTCTAAACGAGTTCGCCTATGTGGTGATATTCTATCGATGGATTCATAGCACGATTCCTGCCGTGTAAGCGAATTACCAAGTCACCGAGAGGGTAAAAAGTTAGTGATATCTTTGATCGATTTATTCATGTATGTCTGTACCAGAGCTAGTCGCGTGTCATAAACTCTCTAGCACTAAACTCGTTGTCGTACCTCCCGCCCGAACGCCAATAAACCGCAAACCGGATATCCCATTCATCGTCGAATGCGTCATATACAGCAACAGCAACAAAAAACAGATATGCATATGTATTGCTTAACGTCTGGAAGTCTTTCCCATGGATCTTTTGCCGGCAAACTGTATAATCATTAGCATATATAGAAACGTAGTTGAAATCACATAGGATATAACTTACCAAATGCTTCGGTAGCGAAGCGCCGATATGTCGATCGGCCTCACCCTGTCGAGCCATGCGGTTCATCTTCCTCTGACTCAACTTGGCCTGCTTCTCCGCTTTGATTCTCACCGACTCATCTGTCACACCGTCCTCGCGTCTGTTCGTCGCCGGCTGGCTTCTGGCTCGGCTCTTGGACCGTAGACGCTCTCTGGGGGTCTCATCGACGTCCATGGCATTCGAGTCCTCGGTGCCGAGACGGCTCCTAGTCATCGAGCGGCCACGAGTGACAGTCTGTTGCCGTCCTCGGATCTGTAGGGCTTCGGTATCAACACCCATCTTGTCAATCGCGTCCTCGAGTTGAGACAATGGTCTCTTGATAGCCTTGCGGGGCAGGACAGCGCGGTTATTGACTCTCTTCATTCTTGACTCGTTGCGAATCATCGCCTGCTTCTCACGGATAATCTCTGCCTTTACTCTGATATCTGCTTCTTCTGCGTCGTCGATCTCCTCATCTGAATCATAGTATCCTTCAGCCTCGAGGCGCTCTTCCTCCTCCTCGAGCGCCTGCAGCTTAGCATCAATCTCAGGATCAATGTAGTCATAGACATTCTTGCCGTCGTAGATTTCTGGTATTCTGTCGTGCTTCCACTCAGGGTTCTCAAGGATGTAGTCGGCCTTCAGGTCAACGTTGTACACACCAGCACCACCGTTCTCTGCTTCAATGTCACGGGCCAACCTGCGACGTTCGGGGTCGTCCTTGTCGTATTTCTTCAGGTTCTTCACAGCTTCAGGAATGAAGGTTTCTTGAGTAGCACCACCCATCGGTTGAGCGACGTGGATTCTGGTCATGACATCTGCCAATCTGCCTCCGATGTTGCCGCTGTTCGATGTGCCAGCCTTTAACTTCTGAGCAACTCTGTCGGCGAGAAGGCGCTCGCAAGCAGCATTCTTCACCTCCTGGACACCTTCTTGTGTGTTACAAGATAGCTGAAGTAGCTCTACCTCACCAGAAGAGACCAACGCTTGAAGCTCGCCGCCTGTCTTCTCGTCTAACTCCTCGGGTCTGAGGATGTCGATCTTGTTGATGACGATAAATACGAGCTTATTCGAGAACAGAGGTTTGATGCTCTTGAACAATTGCATCTGCGCTGATACCGAATAACCGCACTGTTCTGAAAGGTCCATGAAGTAGAGGATAGCGGATCTCAAGTGGGCGATAGCCGTGATAGACTGCATTTCGATGGTGTTCATCTCTTCTAGAGGATGATCTAAGATACCAGGGCTACGTCGCATTAGCACCGCTGAAGAACGTCAATATGGGGGTCATGTAGACTTACGTATCAATGGCCTGGAATCGGAGGTATTTGTAGTCAAAGTGGCCAACGAATAAACTCTTGGTCGTGAAAGCATACGGCTGAACATCGACATCGGCTCGAGTGATGCTTCGCAAGAAACTGGACTTTCCAACGTTGGGGTATCCGCAGATCAACAGTGTCCGCGTTGTGGGATCAATGGAAGGAAGACGACCGAGATGCTGGCGGACCTGGTCGAGGTATAACAGAGGATCCTTCAATCGCTTGGTGATAGTGGCCATGCGACCAAGAGCCGCTCTCTTCAGCTGCTTGCATTGGAACAAGCTCTGGGCATATTTAAGCAAGCGCACGTAGTCTCGCGAGATAGTTTCTATGAGATGTTTCGCCGTAGAAAGGTGTCCGAGGGCGATCTTAAAATGGTCGGCATCGTAAAGGGTGTTGAGAAGATCTTTATGGAACGGATGGATGTCCTGTAGTCGGGGAAAGCTCTCGAGAATTTGAGCAAACTTCTCGGAGAAGGTCTCTTGTGTGAACTTGACTTTTCGAGTGTAGAATCCTATGGCGAATTATTAGTATTCGAAGCGCAATGAAGCGACGCGCGCACAACTTATGAAGACGAACCTCGAATACGGCTGATCTTGAATCCAGATCTGATCTGAGTGGGTAGTCGTCGCTGAGTTCTCGATAGTACAATATCGAGGAACTCCTGCGACGTAGGAACCGGAGGGATATCCTTCCAAGTAGTCTTCATCTTGGGCGACAGATAAAGCGACGATGTTGTTGGAAGAAGAGGTTGATTAAAGTTCGTTGCCTCGAACTTTTTTTTTTTCCAATTTGATAATTGATAAAAAAAGAGGCGGAGTTGGAGGGACGGTGGAGTGGGTCTTGCCGAAATCTTGGCAGTGAAAATTCTTATCGATTATCTTATCTTATCGTCAAGAACTTTAAGCTGCGACCTACTAGTAATTTAGGTACAAAGTAAATTGCTCGCGACGGCGCTTGTGAATATAGTATTCAACCAAACAAGAACACTCCATCCAGACTATTAAATTTTACTTAATTCTGGCGAGGTTAGGTTGAAAACCCTCATATTGAAATTTGAGACGTACAGCACAAGAGCTGGGTTGAGAGCTGGGTTGAGCATTGTGAGTAAATCATCATGACTCTCATTTTGCTTCTCATTTTTTTTTGGAATTACCCCGCCATGAGGTTCAACAATAAGCTTCAAGAGTGAGCGCAATTCAAGAGATATCGACTTTCATTCATGAATTCAGGGTTTGGCCTCAACGGTAACTCAAAATACATAGTAGTCTACTGTGCCACATTTCTTGCTGCCCTTTTAAAATTGAAATATTTCATGGGAATAATATGGCTGATAAGGCCAACATAGCCTCCCACTTCTTCTGTTCATCGCAGTCAAGAATCATCATCATAGGGGTTGTCACATAGTCCGGTGTCACGATATACAAAGCAGCCATGAGTCTCCCTCAATATAAGAAAGACTTCCTCAAGGCCGCCGTCGAGGGTGGCGCCCTACGATTCGGAGCCTATGAGTTGAAGTCGAAGCGGATATCTCCCTACTTCTTCAACGCTGGCGACTTCTACACAGGAGAATTACACGTGCCCATCATGGACGCATATGCCCAGACCATTGCCAGCAGCGAGTTGGCAGATGGCTTCGATGTCATCTTCGGACCTGCCTATAAGGGTATCCCGTTGGCCGCCACAGTTTTCTATGCCCTCGCCAAGACAGACCCTGCCAAGTACCGCAAGGTCGCCTACAGCTTCGACCGCAAGGAAGCCAAGGACCATGGAGAAGGCGGCAGCATCGTCGGATCCCCGCTCAAGGGCAAGAGGGTTCTTATCATTGATGACGTGGTGTCGGCCGGCACGGCCAAGCGTCAGGCCATAGATATGATCCGAGCGAATGGTGGCACCGTCGTCGGTATTGTCGTCGCCCTAGACCGTCAAGAGACCCTCCCCGACGGCGACGGGAAAACAAGTGCGATCGGCCAGCTACGAAAGGAGTACCAGATCTCTATCATCTCCATCGTGAAGCTCGACGACATCATCAATGGCATGCAAGATGTTATCTCCGAAGATGACATTAAGAACATCGAGGCATACAGGGCCAAGTTCGGAGCAAGTGATTAGAGGACCTCGAATCAAGCCATTCGGATAATTAAGCATTATCATAATAAGTATTAGACATGGGCGCGTTTCGATAGGGAGTACAAAAAATGGGATAGACGGAAGATGCTACAGCAGTACAGGATTAGTTAAATCAGAAAAAAATAAAAAATCGGAATTTAAGATGAGTAGACTTCATAAGTCAAGCATAAATAATAGAAATGTCAGCATCCACAACCTTCACCGAGCCCAGGTCGATGTTGTGTATAGGTATTCAATTAGGAGGTGGATGAGGTGGTTAATCGCAAATCCTCCACTTAGTATTAAGCTTGGCGGTATAGTCACTAAAGAGGAGAGATTGGGGATTGGAGATTGGGTTAGGGTTGTCCCTTTTCCAGTTCTTTGTTAAATGTTCGACCAACCATCAACCATCAACTATCAACCATCACCAACTACCAACCACTCACCACTAACCACCAACCACCAACCACCAATTATCGATTTCCATTTCAATTTCAAGGATTCACCTCAAATCCCGAAATCGTCGAAAAAAAAATATTCAATCAGTCGCATGACCGCCGACTGACCGTGTTTCGGATAGTTTACCCGCAGTGGGAACTTCGTGAGATTCCAAGAATAGCCTATTCTCCGTTTTACGGTGTACAACACAGTACAGTTGGTAGTAGGTACGGTTGATTGACAGCCAGGGGTCGAGAAAAAAAGACGATCTAGGATAAATAATATTAAAGGAAAAAATTAAGGAAAAAAATAAAAAAGAATTGGCCTTCACCGCCTTACTTCCAAGGTTCTTGCTAAAACGCAACACAAGCGCCTCCTGGTTATACCAAGGCTTACGTTATCGAAACACATCTCGATAACTCGCCTCTTTCGTTCTGCACACAACATATATCTCTCTTTTTATTTCCCTAGAAGAGTTGTCGGTGAGGAGATTCGGAAAGCAAAGACGGTAACGGACATGTCGTTGCTACAGTAAGTTACATCTAGTTGCATCTTTTCGTCATTACATCATTGCATCATATGCATCATAACGTATCTACGCATCATCGACAACAACAACAACACACACCTACACCTACATATGTCCATACATACCTACATACATACCACATATACATACATGACCTAATCCTTGAACCTATCATATACCTTACCTAACCTCCGAAAAATGACCACTCACGTCTCACCGTCTCACCTCTCGGGCGTCACCGACATCTCAACCCCTACGCTAACCCCTAATGCTCTCTGCTGCTCGCTCGTTACCACACAACACAACACAACACGACACAACACTACACCTCGTTACCCCATTGCCACAATGTCACAATACCATTCACACATCTATACGCGCTAATTCACACACACCAATGTAAAATATGATAAAAATAAAATAATAAAAATAAACAAAAATTAATAGATCCTTCCGCAACCTATCCCCCCGCGTCCGCGCAGGCGTCGGCCTGGGTCTGCTGACCTGGGGTGCCGTCGGGTTGTATCTATCCGACCGCGCCGAGGAGCGGTACGGCCTCACGCCCACCGAGGATGATAAGGCCGCGCTGGCCAAGGTATTTCCCAGCATCACCACCGTCGACAGGGACTTCAATGTCGATGATGCCGGCCCCAGTTCCAAGCCCAGTTCCAACTCTGATAGTAGTACATAACCAGTAAGTACTATTAGGAACAGTGGCAATTAGCGGTGAAAAAAAAAGAAAAGGAAATGAAGGAACAGAGAGAGAAAAAAAAAAGCCAACCTACGTACAGCACTTACACCTGACCTGCCTACCTAGGTGCTCGGGCTAGTGTATGTACGTAAACTTGCTCTCGTTACCGCCGCCGCTACTAAGTGTAGGAACTAGGGGCTTTTCGGTGGGCTTTCTGCTACGTAGGAGGCTGGGGGCTAGGGGGAAAAGGAATGGAGGAATAGGTAGCATAGCAAGCAGGAGTTTAGGAAATTAAGAAAAATTAGGAAACGCACTGGGTAACTTAACACGTAACCCGCCGGCGGAAATTTGGCTTTGGGCTGGCTAGTTGGCAGTGAGGTTAGATAGGCAGAGTAGACGAGCCTATCGGATGGCTACCTAACCCACAGGACTGAACCAACTTAAACCTATATGTATGTGTGTATATGTGTGTATGTGTGTATGTATACACTGTCCTATACGCATCTGCGTTATGTATGTACTTGCTGTACTCGACTATACCCTGCGTATACATGCCGACATACATGTCTGCTACACAGACTATACATACAACATACATCTATACTACGTACATACCTATACCTACCTTTCGAATCTGGCCCGTGTGGAGGGTAAAAAAGAATTCGCCACCTAGGTCAGGGTAGGGTTTGGTCGGGTAAGTAATAGGGTAGGTAATTAGAAGGCGTCTCTTTTTTGCCGGAAAGGGACGAACGGCTGGTCGTGTTAGGCAAATGGCGTTAGGTTGCTCGTGCCGTAGGTCGAAGCAGTTCGCGTGCCTAATCCATCATCTGAAGCGCTCATCACCATCGGCCACGGTCTGCCATTGGAGGCTCGGCACGTACGTACGTAGTCAGCTCGTCATCCCATCATCCCATCATCTTGTCCCAGACCAGCTAGACTTCGTTGCTCAGGAGCTGAGGAGAAGGCAATCAAAGCCCAGAATAGGGAGATCTGCCTCGTACATCGAGAAGATGAGAAGGGCAAAGGATCACGCGGTTCCTGAATTTAGCAACGAAGAAAAAAAAAGTAACAAATCTATTTTTCCCTAGGCAACTAATCGACCGCTCGCCACGTAGGACGTAGACTACGGCAATTACACATAACCACTATACCATGCGTAGCAAAGAGCGAAATAGGCGGGCCTCGAGCCGGATCGGCGTTTTTTTCCCTCTCGTGCTCGTCGTGCTAGCTCGGTAGCTAGCTGGCTGTCAGTCCTAGCTCACGGACCATCGACCCTATGTACTAAACGACGATGCCAGCAAAACACACCCATCCATTGAACCCCCTCCATCGATCCCTGGCCCCCTATCCGAGAAGCCGCGAGAGTGATACACGTTCACGTCTACCTAAGCTTCCTTCCCCCTTCGATCAGACGCTGCTAAAGGCGGCGAGAGCGTCTAATATGTAATAGTAATACTGTATGTAAGTACTTCGGTAAAGCACAGCGTATAGCGCGTAAATGCTAAGTATGTAATGCGCAAGTATGTGTCAGTAAGAGGCAAGTGTAGACAAACGCAGACGTATGTAATGTACGTGATGCGAAGTAAGAAGAAAAGCGCGAAAGACGTGTAAGGCCAAAACAAAAACGTGGCGGTCCTCGAAGAGATCCATACTCCGGTCCGGCTCTGGCTTGCCAACCACGCCGTCCCATCCCAGCCCTTCCCGTTTCAGATCTGCTCTCTCTATTTTTCCCCGGGGGCCTTAGCTAGCTAACTAACTGACTAGCTACGTAGTACTAGGTTAGGTATGCTAAGCAAAAATAAAAATAAAACACGTCACGGCACATATTGGTGGTTGAACGGTGGTGGTGGTGGTGGTCTATACTCGAACACGCATGCGCCGAAGACCAGAAATGTAGGACGAACGACAAGGTAACACACCCCCGAACCAAGCCTCGTGAAGGTACGGTTCGGACGCCCCCCTACCCAGGACCCAGACCCCGAGCTAGCCAATGCCCAAGCCCCGGGACCAGGTACGAAAAGGCGCGTCTAAACAACAACCTGTCAACCCGTTCTCGCAGCATCCCTGAAGCCGAAATCTTCTCTCATCGTCCCAGACACGGGAATCCCTACCTTGACCCCTCCCCTCCCCTTACCCTTCTCGACATCGACAAATATCGACACAGTAGAGCCGCTACGTGGCGGCGGCGGCGCGCGGGCGCCGTCCCCCCAACCAAGGGACCCCCGACGTGCGTTAGCCAAGATCGTGGTTCGCCTCGTCGCCAGCTAACGCTTTGCTGTCCGGCGGGCGGCAGCTGGTCACCCTTCTCAGTCGATCCCCCCAAGTCCACGATCGCGTCGCTAGATCGTAGCCCAACTCCTGCGTCTGCGTTGGACCCCAAACCCAAACCCAAGACCCCTTTCCCGGCGGCAGAGGACCAGGAAAAACAGCTCCATTGTATAGGTACTTCGTCCTCGATACCTCGACAATAAACGGGGGGCATTCAAGATGCCATATTCACATAACCGACACAGCCCCCACCCGCGCGAGCCTTTGTCTCGCGTGACTCGGGTCGAACGAAGAAAAGGGTCTTGTTCAATGCCTACTATGCCTGCCGCATACTGTCTTGTATTATTCCTCCGACGTGCCTCCTAGCCACCCACCCATCCATCCATCCATCAATCTAATCCACAGACCCTGACTGCCGCCGCCGTAATCCACAAGCACACGGTTAAGCAAGATTCACGAACAGATGCGGCGTAAGTCATGTCGAGCCCATCCGCTCATGTCGATGTCGTAGCAGTTTCCGCGCGCGCCTACCTATAACCCAGCCCTTGGCTACCTACCTACCTATACAACGACGTATGTGATCGTGGAGGGGCAAGGGTAGGGTCGAACGCGACGCTGGTCCACTTCCATGAATGTGACATGTCATATTTCTATTTTATCCTCAGCGTAATATATTATACCTGAACTCGGTATAGTCGGTCCGCGCTAGAATTGACTTCATGGTAAGATACCTAGTAATCAGCTATACTATACTACATTCGCGGCAGACTTACTTCGTCTTAGGTGAAATATGCCAAGTTAAGGTTGTTGTTGAAATCATGATTTTACGTACGCATTGATAATTTGATGAGGGGTAAAAATATAAAAAAGAGGCTTGAAATTTACAGTTTATGTCATTGTACTACAACCTAAATATAGAACAATGCTCGTCATATTTCTCAAACTTCCTGTAATGTGATTTGAGTTAAAGACTATTAAGATCAAGTAAGCAGGAATGGAGTAGATGTCGTGATATACTACAAGTACAGCATAAACTGGAATAATACACGACCAACACAATGGTTGGCTATTTGAACTCCCGTCAAAGTATTATACTGGGCTATAGATATGTTTACGTAATCAGCCTTAACAATTAATCAAAACACATGTTACGCACACCTGGGGACTACGTTGATTTACGGGTCAACCAAGTTCAACTTCTACAGGAACTCTACATGAACTTCACGTGGGACTCCAGGCTACAACTAGAAGACATATACTAATTTGTTCTGATCTGTAAATCTATCTCTCATACGTGACATAACGCGATGTAAAAAGCATGCACAAACGACACCTGCCTCCCATTTCCCTCGTACTCTCTGCTCGATGCTCCTCCTTTATGAAATAATGCGTACCACAAGAAACGAGACAACCTCCAGAATTTGATGACCGGGTAAAATGTGTGTATTCGTGACGTGAACATCATGATCGCCTCCTATGAGGGGTTTGTAGGCCGGAATCTAATCATCGAATCTAAATGCAGACGCCACAGCCAGTCTAGTTATTTGTTGCGAAGCCAACCCGGAAATGCAAAGAGAAATTGCCGCCGTCAACCCGATCCGATGCAGAGGAGAATCGAAACTTTTTTTTGGAGAGGCCGTAAGGGGAAAAAGATGAAAAATGGATGAAGGAAAATAGAAACGAAACGCCCCACGTATGCTTTTTGGTGATGTGTAAATTCTTGAGTCGATTAAAAATTGCCGAGGTTAACCTAAAACTTCCGTTTTGACCGTAGGCATGCCAGGAGATTCCATCGCCGACATTAGAGGAAGGGGTCTAAATAATTGCGTCATGTCGACAGTCAGGTTCGAGACCCCGTAGTCGCTGTCGATGTCCGAGACCGATCCTAGCTCCTCGCCCCTTGAAGCTCCATCCGACATTACCCACGCCTTGACGGAATTGAGTTGTTGCATGGCTTGCCGGAATCGATGATCCGGGGCCATTTGCAAATCCGCCGCTGTGGTATTCTTGATCATCCATTTTGCAAGCCAGAAAAAGTGTATCCCATCACGACAAAACCCGTATCGCCGAGGGTTCGACACAGAAGGAGGGAACTGTATCGCCATGTCCATGTCCCAGTACGTCTTAAACTTGTCTAATGCGTTGCATATTGTTTTGTACGTATGAGCTGACAAACCAGCCACTGGAGTGCCGGCTGCACTGTTATTGGCGCTCGCGTTGCCACTGCCTGCATCCGACCCGTTGGCAATGATCCAATCATTTTGTGAGAGCGGCGTCGCAAAACCATCCAATGCATGAATTCGCCCCTCAATCTGAGCGCGTCTGATCTGGGCAAGAATTGCATGAATCAGGATGAACTTTCCGTACAGATTTGTGCTTCCGGGGTGAATTTGATACGATGAATTAAATAATGCGATGAGAGTCAAGTTCAACTCAGGCTGCTTGCTGCGTTGCGACCCATCAGGATTTTTCTCCTTTGCCGAGTCGGGACCATATAAACTAAGCGCCTGCGCGCAGTCCAGCGCGGACTGTGCTTCCCACGCTGCGTCGTCCGCAGGCAGAGGAATTTGAATCTCGAAGCTGTCAAATTGAGGATCACAGTTGAAATAGAGACCGCGTGCCACGTCGAGTAGATACACCATATACATCAATCGAACGCGCGATTCCTGCTCAACCCATGCGCTCCAATCAAACTGACCAGGATTAAAAGCCTCGATAGGAATTTTCGGCTGATGAAAAACGCTGCGGAGAAATGAATCGTTTTTAATTTGTAGCAACTCAAATCTTCTTGAAATATCCGCCACCAGAGGAAAGAGTCTCCTAGCACTTTCACGCTGGACAGGCGTACCATGCCAAGTAAGGAGCGCCGACATAAGAATCAGTGCCTGTAACCGCTCAATATCCTTTTTGTCCTTCCCGTTACTAAATTTGAACGAAGTCGGAGCGCCATCACTGGCAAATAAGTCGCAATCACGTTCGAGTGCTATCGTGAGAAAATTCATTATATCTCGGACATTAGAGGCAGAAACGTTTTTAGAATAACAGGCGCCGATACAACATGTAGCAGCGATGAGACCAGTATACGCCTCCATAATGCGAAATGTGGGAATGTGTAAAAAGGGAAAATGGGCATGAAAATGGATGTAGCAATCAAGAAAATTTCTAATGTTGTTAGGGGAAAAGAAATCGGTAAGGCCGGCGGTTTGGCTGGAGGCGACGGTACCGGGCGGATGAAAGAATTGATGGATCTGAGAAGAGAGCTGGATGGACGGATCGATGGTCGACGGCTGCACGGCTAGGTTCGAAAAGAATAGCGATCGTTGCTCGTTCACATCGCTCGGGGCCATGCCCGGTATGCCGTTGGGTCTCTCGGAAGCGAGGTTAGGCTCGGCTTTGATTGCGGTCTGATTCTGTCCAATATTAGGGGGGTACTGATTGACGTAGGCATGGTGCGCACCAGACTGTGGAAACATTTGGGTCCAATCAGAGCTCGAACCTCCATACATGCCGGGCATGCCGTTCTGGCCCGGAGGCATATTGAAGTTGGCCAACTGAGGGTTTATGTTCGATGTCATCGGGTTAGAAACGTCGCCGTTGTAGCCGCCGGTCATGCTTCTACGGTCTCGGTTACCGTTATCGTCCATCCGGCTCATGCTGCTCGATCTAGAAAGCTGGTTCTGGTCGTTGGCCATGTTTCCCATACCATCTTGGAGCTGGACCATACCGAATGGGTGGACGACATTATCACCTGACATGTTAGCCATGCCATTCATGTGGCTCATGTCGCCCTCGTTAGCTTTTTGGGCATTCTGCTGTTGCTTCTTAACGTGTGCTTGAGGATGAGACAGATGGCTCACGCCGGTCGGGTTGCCTCGTCGAATCGAGCATTTTTGGAAATGACGCTTGAGAATGTCACTTCGCGAAAACGTATCACGGCACAACACGCACATGTAAGGACGGTCGCCCGTATCTGAAGACATGATAAAGTTAGCGTGGTGGGGGTGGGAATACCCGCAGTGGGCCATTGGGACTTACGTCGGAGAAGGTGGCGCTTGAGATGCTTCGCGTGTAGATAAGTCTTCGTACAGTGGGGGCAAGGGAATTTGCCGTCTGCGTCCTTCTGTGGGATGACTGTATTCTTGGAAGCACCGCTACCTGTCTGAGCGGCAGGTCTGCCTGGGGCGCTGGGCAAAATACCACGGCGACCCTGGGATCCTACCACGTGAGTTGGCTGCTCGCTGTCCTGGAGCAGGGACTGTTGGTGAGGCATCATGGGGCTTCCGCTGTATGGGGAAGACAAACCAGGCTGCGGCATGACCCCGCCCGCAGGCATGGGGCGGAGCACAGGAGGTCGCGCGGCCGGAGCCGGGGCGATAGGCTGGGGGTGCGAAGTCGCGACGGAAGTCTGAGACACCATCGAAGACGATATGGGATAGCCCTGCTGCGGCTGCTGATACTGATTAGGCATCATGTACGAACCGCGAGTGGGACCGGAATTCGGTGGAGGGTACTGGCTCATGGCAGGAGGTTGAGGAGTGTTCGGAGTGCCTGGCGTCCTTGGAGTGTGCGGATGGCTACCGTAGATGGATTGCATAGTCTGGGCGTTGTGCTGCAGAGGCGGCAGAGTATGCTGGAAGGAAGTGGCGTGTTGAAGTTGGTTGGGAGAGTTGGCGGCTGGTGATGGATACGACGACCCTGATGTGCCTATACTGTTAGACGAGTATGGGTTTGAAGGGCCACTGTCCATATCCTACGAGAAAGTTGTTTGGGTGGCGTTTGTAGTTGAGGCCACGATTGCTCCGAATTGAACAATTCTAGGTCTCTTGAGATTGCAATTGATTCAATTGCCTCTTAGTAGTGCCTTAGTATGTCTTCAGTGTCGCCCGATTCTAAACTAGGCGTCGACGCGAAAAGAGAAAAAAAAACTTTTCCTTTGCAGGTACAACGAAGTTTGAGGATGCGCGCGATGTGGGCTGGTTAGTTGTGTGTGAGGGGCAACCCGATTGAACGCGTTGCTACGATTATTGTGTAGTTTTTTTTTCGTTGTCAATTGGCGGAAATCAGTTATCCGATAAGAGTTTTCCTGAAAAATTCCTCCACGCCTTTTACCCGACCTGAAGTTGTCGATGTTGACGCCAGTGCGAATAGTGGATTGATCGCGCAATGGCAAACTCGACGATGTGATGCCTGAAAGGCGGGAACGGGAAGAGGAGGATAAAAAAAATTAAACGGTGATGAGGGGAAGGTTGTTTTTGGGGTAGAATTGGGGATTGAATGGAGCAAGGTGGACGGAAAGTCGTTCGTGAGGCTCCCAAACCCAGCAGCAGAATATGGGACTGATGGGGTCCGAATGTTGTTTGTAAAGTGGAGAAGTTGGGTCCACGTTCCTCGAGGTGGGAGGTGTGGTGGTCGCGACTTCTTATTTCAACCGAATCAAATTACTATTATTCCTCCTTCTTCCTTAAGCGGGAAAAGAACCGTGGGAATAATGAATAATTTTTTTTGTTTCGGTCGGATTTATTATTTTGGTTCGCCTGAAGTTACTAGTCCCTTGTCAGAAATCAACTTGCGTGTCTCGTCTAGGTTATGTACTTGTAGCTCAGAGAACGAGGTAACAAAGTAGCAAGGTTAAGAGAACTTAGTAGCGAGGTATGTAGCAAGATGCAAGGTGCAAGGTAGAGAGGTAGCGAAGTTCAGGTACAAAACGCAAGACCCAAGCCTGAAAAGGAAAAGTGGGCTTGGAATGCCGAAAAGAACCGTTTAATCGTTGGTGTGTGGGCGTAATGAATTTGGCGGCGCGGCAGACAAGTGGATGCGATTGATGAGGGATGAATGACGGTGACTCGTCGAGATTTTTTTGATGCATGCAAAATGCAAGTCAAATTTCAAAGTGGGTGGGTGTGTCAAGTTTGGGTTTGGGGGCTTTTGCCTTTGGTGGGAAATGGTAGAGTGGGAAGTGGGAAAGGTTGTAAAAGGGAAAAATAGAAAGTAAAAAGAGGAAACGCGGTGGATGCGGATTTCCTTAAGGCGGATAGATATGAGATTTGGGAGGGTACCTTGAGCGGACACTGTATTTGTATGGGAATGGCAAGTCTAGGGGAAAACTTCAATTGTGGAAAAAAAATTCAAATCCGTGGCAATACAGAAGATTTTTTTTATTAGGGTGTACTTTCCCCCTTGTACTGTGAGAAGGTGGTGGGTGCGTGCTTCTCTTGGTGCTTGCCTTGCCGTCAAACGCGTCGAACGATGATAAGAAATTATGAGGAAGGCGGGAAAAAAAAACAAGAAAAAAAATATGAAGGGAAAGGGACACTTACATCAAACCCGAGGTCCACCAAGCAAGGTACCGGAATCTTAGAATTTATTTATTTCGCCCCTCTTCGAGGTTTGGCTGCACGTGGACACGAATCGTTTTTTATTTATTTTTTCCCTTCTTCCTACAAAGCGGTCAGGAACTAAAACGGGTGAAATGTCGTAGATATTCGCGTTGATGGGTGAGGAATCCACTATTGTTAAATGTTGATGGAGAACCTCTGTTGGTCGATAAGAAGCGGGAAAACGGGCGGGTTAAGTTGATGGAGTTAAGAGGAAAAAGAGGAGAGGAGAGAGAAAAGTGAAAAAAGTGTCGAGTTACTCAAGAGCGAGGTTGGTAATAAAGTAAATACCAAGTTTAGAAATTGGAAAGCGGGAGAAGGAAAGTAATTCAACGATCAAATCATTTCATCAATTCCTAGGAGGTAAAAGTAGTAGGTATCAGTTGAGTCGTCTCGCGAGTCGGGAACCTTGACACGCAGGAGTCAGGGTATGTACTGCGGTAGGAAAGTATGAAGTACAGATACAAACCAGAGCTATGCGCCAAAAAGGGTAAATGCATGGAACTACACAGGAATATGCATATAAAAGGTATATTATGGACAGGGGTGGTCAATGGTGGGTCTCAGGGATTTAGTACTTCAACAGGTTAGAGAGACCCGATAGGCTTAGTGAATTTTAGCTAAGTCTAGTTTAGGTAGGCCGCGCTGTTGGCTACATGCTACATCAACGATATTACATCTACTAGTGCTACATGATACATTATTACATCCATCAATACCAGCAATACCTACATTCATAGTACCTTTTGAACCTTCCAGGGCTTCTGGTAATTCGCACTAGTATAGAGGGAAGCTAGGTAGCTTCAATGTTAGCAGCGATGCAGGGCGCACGGACCCTGACAAGGTAGTGCCACGAACGAATTCTGTGGCAGGCAGGCACACACAGACAGAGGAGTAAAGAGGAGTCGACTGGCAGGAGTCGCAGGACTGGTAGACTACTAGGTAGGTAGACTGGTAAACTGGTAAACTGGTAAACTGTGGTAGCTGCACTAGCGCAACACCGCACCACTTGCTGCAGCGGAGGCAGGCACAGGCAGAGAGAGAGGCAAGAAACAATTGGAAGGGTCAATGGATCGAATAGGACTAGACTAAACTAAATGGAATATTAGCGTAGGTTACCAAGTCACAAAGTCACAATAAAGTACCCACACTAGCTACGTAGTTGTATCTTAGGGCATCTTAGGTATTTTAGGTACTGACCTTTGGCTGCACGTCTACCTTACGTAGCTATTTTTTACTACTGCGTAATACTTCAGATATTTAGTGTTGTTGTTTTTTACAGCAGTATTCATCCTAAGGTTGACTTGGATCTCCGACGTGTACAGCCAGTCCTGTATTCCCATAACCTTGAACACACTAACACATGCTTCAACCTACATACATACTACATAGTACATACACTCGACATGACTCCTAGGACCTATGTAATTATGGACCGGAATCATGACTACTATGTAGTATGTAAGTTGCAAAGGCCTACATGTACTTTACATTTTACATCCTATATCCTACATTCTACATTCTACATTCTACACCTTACATCTTACATCTTACATCTTACCTATCTTCTGTATCCTACATGATACATACATCCGAAGGCATTTTGCAGTACACATATTCATGGGTGGAAGAATGGATGGATGAATGGCCAACGCTACCTCAAGGTGTGTGGTGGTATGTGCCTACATAGGAGGTAGGTATATGGTTATTATATGTATGTACAATTCAGATGCGTCGATGGCTGATGTAAGGTAATGTAATATTTATGTACGTCCTATGTGTGGCGTATGTGCTCAAGATACTCAAGATATGTAGGTACTCTCAAGATGTAGGTTGGATGGAAGGGTTTGATCGTAGGAAGAAGTAGGAAGAAGGTATGCGATCAATCGGATTCGCCTTTCTCACCACCCTCGCAGCACTCGCAGCACTCGCAGGCGTCGTCGAACACCGCGAGCCCTGGAAGCCTTGGTTCGGAGGAGCCTGACCAATTGATCCCCCTTTCAGCTAGAGACGTCCGCCCTAATAGGACCGCCTATTGTCGCCGCCTTAAGCCACATATCACACCTAGTAGCATCGCTCAATTATCACTTTGAATCATCGATCGCTTCCTCTGACCTACTTTGGATGGTCAGATCAGATGCAAGAATGATATCTTTCCCTCGTGTTGACAAGATACCTATGTAATGCGTCTGTAGGTGTGTGTATGTGTGTGTGTGTCTGTGTGTGCACAGTTGCACGACACGACCGTCGTGTGTTTGCTACCGTACGTAGTAAGGGGATGTTATACTATTTAAATAGATAGAGGTCTGGAGGCCAGTATGGGGATTGGGGAACGTGGGATGTAGAGGTAGTACATGGTAGGATGTATGATGTAAAATCATCAAACGGGCTATGATTGCGTCCATAGCAAATTACATAAGACGAAAACGTACGACGGTTATTTACCTACCTTTGGAATTAGGTATAATAATATATAAATAGGTACGTAGTAGATTGGAAATAAGTTTGTGTGTTTCTTCTATTACTATGAAGAATACTACCTAGTAGGTATGTAGGTAGGTATCTATCCAACAGTTTGGATTTCTCTATTTTATTTGATATTCTTAATACATCTAGGTAATATCCAGATACCTACATTGTGGTACATGCTATACAGTATACCGTGATCAAGTCAAACACGATTCACCCGGCAGTCTTTAATTTTTCCAGGAGACCAGGGTTGACCACATCTAAAATTCCCCCCATTGGCAATTCGCTAGCACTTGATCCACGGTCCTCGAACCATGGAAGCGTAAACACCACTACTTACATAGTACATTACTACCGTAGCAGTACCATATTTTCACGATAGACCTCCTCTGTCCCCTCTGTCTAATTCATGCATACGTATGATGTATGGTATGTACCTACTATACCTACTTAGTCTGTTGGTATACTCAAGAAGCAGAGGACCCGAAACAGGTATGTAATTAATACAATCACACCTGATATGCAAACCATGCACGCTCTTGGAACACAAGACGGTTAGTTCCGATGCCTCTCGTCCTCCTCCAGGGTCACTTGACATTTCTACCATAACGACTTATTACTTACCGTTCTTCATAATCATACGATGAGATATCATAATTCGAAAAAAATGAGTGTACATCACGGATATACGTTTCTATTATTGAATAGCCCAATTAGACACGAGCCTCAAATATCAGCCGTCAATGCGTTTTACTGATTTGTTGGCATACTACTAGGTACTATGCAGTACCTATACCGTACATATATGCGCCTAGTCTAGCCCGTATCCTTTTCTTATTATCCATTGGGTGATCGTCTGCGGTGGACGACGGAAATCAGCCAATCGAATCAGACGGGTCCGTTTTCCCGGCTAGGATACGTGAGCTTCCCCGATGATCCATTCTACCGCCGTACTCGTAACCGATACATACTATTATTCAAAAATAGTAAAGGGAGCAAAAATACCTACATGGCTCGTGATGGATGCATTACTATGTAAATTCTGCGTACTTACTCGGAGGTTATTTCGAGGTAATATTTTCGTATAGTACGCGTTGGTTCTGACTGCAAAGTTCCTTGCCTCGATGAGAGACATGATTAATCTATTCAGGGGTTTCAGAAATGGGAAAGATGCTGTCTCAACCCCCGCCCGCAACAAGCTTGTTTCCCGCTTGTTTCCCTCCAACACAAATTCATATCTTGCCGCACTATACCCGTAGTGTGCGCGACTCAAGCGGACTATGTATGAATACGTATGAATCAGGCGAAGCTGCCCAGGAAGTTGGGCTTCAAAAAAATGCAATGCATGATTGCGTCGAACACAGTTTGATGCATGAGTACGTGCAGTTCAAGGTTACCGCGTTCTTCCCTATAGGGTACCAGGTTGTTGTTCAATATAGTAAACCTCTATATCTCATTTCTATAGGACTCTATAGACTGACAAACGACCCAAAGTGTACAGATTTGCGGTGCTTGATGCATTGTTCAATTTCTCGAATAATCTCTTGAAATTCTAGCTTGTTTTGTGTTTTCAAAGTTTAGCTTGTGATAGTCCTTTTTCTCCCGGCTAAAGGGTCTATTTCATCAAGTTCTATTCGGTCAAGTAATGTTATCGAGTACTGAGTGACGAGCGTGGCAGATTCGTCATCTTGGTTGGGTGCGGTGGTGGCTTAGTAGAAGATAACTCAAGATCTCTTAATTTTCCTAGGAGTTCGAAGAGACAAGGAAAACTTCTACTAGACCGCGTACCATTGCCGAACGCTAACCAGAATGACGAGGCGGTGGAGTCATTCTCGGGTTCACTCACATGCGACTAGGATCTGAGATGTAACAACCAGTGTAGATCCACGGCTGCTACAGACTTATGAATATTTAGGTAATCTGCATTAAGAGGATCATCGTCGTAGGCAATACCGAGAGGTCTCACGAACTCACGAGCTTGTAAGGAGATTCATGCTGGGCAGCTAGGGCCTCAAAGGCAGTAATCGTTGAGCGTGGTAGAATCATTTCGTCAGCTACTTCGTTGGACGGGACTTTTCAGCTATTAAGTAGGTAGGTAAACGTAGAACCTCATACTAACGAGTCAAGCGAAACGAGCTTGAAATCGTCGAATAAATTCTTAGTTCACCCCTAGTCTCGCCAAGATTGCCGGTAATTGTTTCTTGGATTTGGAAAGACAGTGGGAAAACATGCCGAGATGACTGCGATAGAGTACCTAGAAGCTATTAAGGCATTATCCTTCCTAACTCCAAGAGAAGGGTATATTCATACAGTGAAGTTCACCAAGCCCCAGCACGAGGTCTATTTCTCAAGTAAGCACTGTGGTTGTTTGTATCTCATCAAGCTGTGTCTCGGGAAGTCTTTTAAGTTTTGAGAATTTTGTAAATATTCACCAAAACCAACACAGTAAATTGTTCCTCAAGCACGACTCAAATGTGTATGTAATACGCAGGCCAGGAGTACCACAAACAAGGCAAGGCGTACCGTCGGTATACCATCTGGGAATGCCTGCTTGCCGAAGCTCCTTGTCCCTGTTTAGATTCTGCTCCTCTAAGAATAGTTAGTAAAGTACTAGTCGTCAATAATATTTAATATTACGTTACAATTTCCGAAAGACTTTGTCAAGTAAACTTGTTATACGAAATGATGTATAATAGGGGGTGGTATGTATTGTATTTTATAATGATTACATACACCGTCTTGTCGGTAAAGTCCTTCCTCATTCGCGTCGTCGTGTCTTTGAATACAAAAGTTCGGAACATAAGCGATCGGCTAACACTGGTCCTGAGTGGATAACACAGGCATAACCATAACCAGGCTAACTTGTGTCCTCCCATCTGTACCGAACTAGAGAGGTTAAGGTGAGTGGAGTTCGTGGGAGTCTGATGTCGTAGTTTGGGACCTCGGAGGCGATCCCTAGGAAATCTCCAGCTAGGAAGAAGCCCCATATAATCATCCACCATCCTTCTTCGACCATACCTGCGGGTTTTGTGCTACACAAGGTGGACACCTCAGCTTTCAGCCTCCAAAGGTGGGCAGTGGGCGGTGGGCAGATCTGAGAAAAAAAAATATGCGCGACATGGTCCCCCGAATCTTGCTGTCGAATTAACGAATTAATCAAGACGGCATGTAGCTTGGGGACCCAGCTTGTGTAACCAACAATCTCCATATTAAAAGGGCAAAATGTTGTCTCCAATTCTTCTACGGTTTTTCTATAGCTAGGATGTCGTGGATGATTATTTTTATTTATTTTTCATTCTTTTTCGTTGAAAAAGGAGTGGTGTACGACTTGGAGCCCAACCCCCAAAACATCAAAACACCAAAACCGTTCAAAGAAACCAGTCAGCAAGGTTAAGGTCACCAAAAAAAGAACGAAAACACCTACCTCAACTCAATTCTCTTTTCATCAAGATGTCGTAAGTTCACCCTAAGCGGCGGGAGTCCCACCTCCCACATGGCATTTTGTCATCTAGCATCATCTACATATTTCCTAGTATCCATAAGCATGTGCTTCCTCAACACTAGCGAATGCGCAAAGTCAGCCAGCCACGACATATCCGAATTCCAATAATTACGCGTAGCATTGATTATTGCTACAACAAGTCATTCCTCTGTTTCTATCTCGACTCTTCAACTTCCGAGTTTCGAAACGGTCATCAAGCTCGACTTGAGCGCTTTCTTATCTTCTTGGCGACCGAGTTTGGAAACCTGCCGCGCAGTAGTGCAGGATCGAGGTGTAGTTTGTTGATTGTGCGACAGGGATGAGGACTACAGAGAATTCTCGTTGATAATGGGATGAAAAGACGAGTCGCATCTCGTAGGACGCAAGTAAGCAGTTAGGCATCGTGGATTACCTAGCTTAGTGCTACGAACTTTCTCTCTTACTACTTCATAGGTATCATAGGTATCATACCTAGCATACATATCCTAGGCCCTACATACAGCATACCTATTCATATCATAGGTCTTCCACTTGATTCCATACAACCTATCCTCGACCTATGTACGACGCTGTACATACGCACAAGGTACACATACATGATAAGCACGCCGACATATGCAAACCTACCATCACACAAAGCAATTGCTCGTGAAGATGACCGAATTTCGAAAACATGCCAGAGTACACCCATCCATTTCCAGATGGATACATAACAAACCCTTTCCAGTCGTCATTGTCACTATCACTATCATCCCTTACCCTTCCTGAACTCATAATACTTGATTTGCGTCCACCACGAGCCATATTTGGCGAGTGAGAATGACGATAGTCACGATAATAAGCATTGTTGGGAAGCAACTGTCTCGGAGACGTAACGTTCGAAAGTTCAGGTGATCTTGATCCTATTCGGCCATTCGCTGATTCCTATGCCTTCAATGCCATTTCATTGTGTATGCGGCAGTATTGGAGTATATGGTCGAGGATCCTATGCAATTTGAAAATCAAGTATCGGTACTGCCTACAAGTACATAGCCACGCGTGCGCTATACTCACTCATCAAGGGTGTCGGGGTACATGCAAAATATTGAGAGGTACGAATGTATCTTTCTCTTTTTTTACTGCACCTATGTTTTCCAATCATCATTGGTGGCTCTGGCGTAACCATGTCACAAGGAGGACCCTGCACAGAGCCGGGTATCCGCCGGACCAGCGAAGAATATTGGCGAGGAATCCTTTCCGGCGAAGAATAAAAATATGAGAGGCGGCCCGTGAAAGCTTCAAAAAAACGCCTCTTCCGGTCAGCAGGAAGCAAAAGTCGAAAACAACTACAAAACTTTCTTAAAATAAACCCATAAAAATAAAAAAAAAGGGGTATACAGCCTTCAGCCATGTCTTATGTATATGAAGGAACTTTTAGCATCGTATTCTTTGATTATTCATCCAGGTTGCCTTGCTGATCTTACGCAATACAAGGTAGGTCAAGAATTGCGTAGAGTAGGTAGGTAATTCTTATTCAGACTCTCATCATCATTTACTATCGGCCACTCATACTTCGTAAATAGACAAGGTGAAAAAGGTACAGAGGCAACAAGTAACTACCTAGACAAGTAACTAGATACATGGACGGATTTAGGGATCGTCTCTTGCAATTATCCAGCTTAACTATCATGCATCAATGCGACCGTGCCAAGGAAAATAGCACAGTACCGTGGCTGGCGTCAGGGTAGGCTGTCAGGGTATTTACTACCCCTTCAGGTTTAATGTGAGATTTTTTCTCGCTCCCGAGGACCCTGCCCTCTCTCTCCTGTTTTAGCGGTCAGTGCCTGTCAAGTTTCTTAGCATGATTCTTGCATCATCGCCAGCCGCCCTGGCCGAGCTTGCACCGAGGCTCTTATCCTATCATAAACAAATTCAGGGTCCCTCCCCCCATCTTTGCATACGACTTTTTTTTTCATCCCCGTGTGACTATGCACACAGTCTTTCAATAAATGCGGTAATCATCTCAACACACGATACTTGAAATGCCGATACCGCCGCCGGTTTACGCATTCAAATTTGAAGTTCTCGTCGAAAGACTAGGTGATAGGGTGATTAGGGTGATAGGAGATAATGGAGGATAGGATGAGAAGGATAAAGGATAAAGGATAAAGGGGGCAAGGGGTACGAAGTAGGAGAGGAAAATCAACTTCTAAGCCTTCTCTTTTCGGTGACTTACGTGACGAAGGACATGGCATGGTGGCAGAGACATTTTCAAGGAATATAATAATTATACGGGTATTATTTTAGGAGAATTTCGTGTCATTTTGGCTATGACCGTGGCCATGGCTATGGTATGGTCATGGTTCTACCATACGTACTGTCTTTTCGCACAAGAAAGAAATATCCAAATCTCGAGTCGAGTGACGCGGTTGAGAAAATATTCCAAGTCGCTTAGCCACCATCAGATTCTACAATTGGACTCTACAATACCACTACACTAGTCTACGCTACCACACCAAGGGAAAAAGGTTCGCCGGCAGAAGACGCTGCTGGCTGGCAATGAGTTACGACGGATACGTGTACATTCGTCCGTGCCGCCGGCAATGGTCCCCCACTTGCCCGGAGCCAACGATTATTATATAAAGACTCTGGATGGCGCGCTTGCGGCCGAGGCGCGCACTGACTGCTTCCGGAATACAGCACTGTAGAGGGCGCTGATTATTGATAGAACAGGATTCGAATGCCAGCTCGCCTCTTCTATCCTATCAACCGAACACACACTTTCTACTGCTTCGTGCTCTAGTACTTCTAAGAGAATCCCCCTACTTCTCCTCTCTCCTGCATCGGCAATCTCTTCAGACAGACAAAAGTGCCAATTACCTAATCTGACATCTGACACCTGACACCTGACGCCTGGACGCCTGACACGAGGATGGCCAGAAACAGGAACAGGAAACAGGAACTTTGATGAAGCATTGATGATTGCCCCAAGTGTACTTTGTACGCATGGTTCAACCATTAGACCCTCGACATGGACGGTTACACCAGTTGCGACAGCAGGGCAAGCATCAGCTGGTTTCGCCCCAGGGTCTGATGGGATTGTCCGGGGATGGCCTGTCTGAGCCCTGAAGAAAAATACCCGGGCTTCCGATATTGGCAATCCGCAGGGAACGACGGGCGAAGATCTTATGAGTCTGCCGTTTTGATAGGTCTTCTATCAGCCGAACTTCTTACCGGCCATGGTTGTATGTTTAATACATCCACACATCATCCCGTGCATTAAAAATTTATGCATCCCGGCATAGAAACGATCAAAGGCCTAGATAGCCCATCATATCGTCATATCGTCATATCGCACCGTCTCGTCTATTACGAAATCCGCGAAGGGTCTGTCTGACACCAACGTAGTGTGGCTTCATTTTTTTCTTCATTTCTCTTCTTGAAGTTTTTTTTCCCCTTTGCAAATTCCTCACAATATCTACAGTATTGACGTTAACGTCGTCGAACTAGTTTTCTATCATTTCGAGGCTAGCGGGCTAGACCATACATTAGTTAAGTCACTTATTTCAGCATTTTGATGCTTACTGGTACAGTACTTGTATACAGGGCTGCTATGACCTAAACGGCAGGCTGGGCCTTGGGAATACATTCTCCCAACAGCATTTATGCCTCTTCATGTTTGTCTATTTCGAAAGAGTCTAGTGCTTAGGATATTGTTTCCCCGCAACTCA
This sequence comes from Rostrohypoxylon terebratum, assembly GCA_022497145.1. Classification (NCBI taxonomy): domain Eukaryota; kingdom Fungi; phylum Ascomycota; class Sordariomycetes; order Xylariales; family Hypoxylaceae; genus Rostrohypoxylon; species Rostrohypoxylon terebratum. The sequence goes on along the minus strand of MU385912.1, from coordinate 11,122 downwards.
TTTTCCGGCAGGATACTCGAGTTATCGACTCCTATTGGTACACGATGCAATCAGAAATTTATTTGGGAGTGAATGGGAGAGGCTCGGTAGTGAGAATGAATTCCGAACTTCTCGGGATCTACTCGAGTCATGCTACTTGTGACTGCCTGGGTAGTGCGGAAAGATACAATTTTTCTGCTGCATCTAGACTTGCCTAGATCCGGAACGGTTACGCTGGTTAGACATACATGTTTAGTCTCCGATACCGATGAGTGAAGTCATCGCGCATTTCGTATTTCAGGTTAACCTCGATTCAGTGGTGATCGCGGGTTATCCGGGTATCAGTTCCAGGCGGTGGCAAACTTTACGCATAGTAGTCGAGCGACGGGAAGCAAATCCGTTTACGGTGCCCCGGAACATATCAGGTTCCACAAAATATGAAGAATAGTATCGGATGCCACCCGATATGAAGTATTTCGGTAAGCTTGGCAGATGGATTTCCGCTGGGAGGAATATGGTGGATGATTCTTACCGTACCTACACCATGGTTTGTAAAGCCTCAATATCACCAACTATCCGAAGTGCACCAATGCTCATAAGGGCAACCCCGTGGGCGCTAAATACGTCGATGTTTTGTCGTTTAGCTCCAACTCTTTACTTACCTAGCAGGTAGAGATACTAGATAAAATATTACATATCACAAATCCCGTAGACAGTCTCCTTTGGGTACGCCTTTACCATATCGCCGAATTAAACCTATTATGACATGTGCATAAGGAATTACTCATCGGCACGTCACAGACCAACCCCGACGAAAACTAACTGTAATGGCTATATAACAGATTCAAATATACGAAATGTACTGCAATAAGAGGCCGTTGTATTGAACTGACTGTCATGTGAGGCGTAGATGAACAGCCGCGTAGTAACCGGAAGGAGCTCCTAGTGCTTTCTGCAGATCAAAATAGGACTATTTCGTCATGAAGATGACAACACCCATTCTGAAATGGTGTTTTATCTAAGGCATTGTCAATACTTCACCTTGCATGAAATTCTCACGACCTTCGCATGCTACCAAGGTAGACCGGTAGTAGTGCTAAGGAAAGATTTTCGATCACTTCGGCCGGAGAGTAAGACAGATTCACGATGCCCCAAATCCTTGTTTTTTTTTTTTTTTTTTTTTTTTTGCATGTATATTATTTGCATACTATCTACGTACTATGCAACCGCATCGCCTTTTCCGACCCCAAAGCTGGGCATCACCTACCATGACCTGCAGTCTGCGCTACTACGTAGCATAGTAGTAGTACTATTGGAACTGAGCCGTCGTGGTCGGGCTAAGGGCTAACCGAAATCGCTAGGCTATCTCCGTTTTCTATCTAGGTATCTATCGAAGGAATTTATCTAGTTCGGCCTAGTCCTAGCGCTCCTGGCGTTCGCCCGGGTTATGATATTTAATTTCTGGCATCACTGCCTCGGCTTACGTACTGGGAAGTTTGGTCTGGTTTGATGATTGGACGGTACGGACTTTGTAACGCGCGATGGCTTCGTTCTTGTTAGGCAATGTTAGGCGCTGATTACGGCTGGACTTATTTGTCATTTCACCGAGCCTATAGCAGGAATGCTTCGTGAAACTCGGTGTAGCTTGGGATGTTGAAATTCGGACGATGGTGGGTCTCCGTGTCGAAGTGCGAGACTACTGTTGCAACTGCGCATGGAATATCCTCGTCACTATACTTCGGAGATCATCCACGGGACTTCAAATCCTTTGTACAAGCATGCCCATTTGTCACAGTACGGATATAAACAGTGTAAAATGATGGTGAGCCAAGTTATTGGCCACAGAAGACTCACCGATATCGTCTCCTTTTCATATTCTACGTAGTCATTACGAAGGGTAATTGCTGTGCGTATGTACTTGCAAAGAAGAAGCGCTATCTAAATATAGGAAGGCGTCGTGGCAAGAGCACGTCCTTGCGGTAATTGCAAATTCAGGGGTTTTGTTCTCTCTTAGAAGATTATACGGGAAAATTCATTGTTAGGGGGAAAATAGAAACGCCCAGATGAAGTACGAAAATCTGGGAAAATGGATTTGGGTAAGGGTTGTTATTGTTGTGATGATGCTCGTCGGCGACCCCTATCTCCATCAGGACAAGTTTTTCAGCAGCAACTAGAAACTCCCCACATGAAGTCTCGAATATGGAGTCGTTTTTCTTGTTCCCCAGAGGCTGAATATAGCCATGGCAGTAGCATCTCCATAACTTCCATGCTCCATTTACCCACCATAGATTCGAGATCCGGATCAGGCGGGATCTAGAGGCAGAGCCTCAAACTGTTACCGGGTCTGTATCCACTGGAGTCAGCGACGTATAACTACTAACAACAAAGTCCCCGTCATCCCCATTATCTTGTCCTACTCTAAAACTTCGAAAAACACGATAACTAGATTTCCATTCAACCTCTCTGCCTCGATAACCATTACGTCCGTTTCAAACAATATCCACGACTCCTTACAACTCTCCAAGACCCCCTTAACGACGACGACGACGTAAACCGCTGGAATAACGCCTTACGATTCCTATGGCATCGACAGCCATTCCTCGAAATAATAATCTACAATAAACGTGATCTCATATCAGTAAATGTTAAAGAATAGCCTGGATTCGTTATAAATGATGTCTTTCCTTTTATTCGACGATATCTCTTCTAGCAACCAATCATAGAAGTAAACAATGAAATTTACCTAAGATTAAATCTCGAAAGTCTGTCCAGACCGAAGCTGATTACCTGACATCAACTCGAAGTCGAAGCATCCACTTCCATAACTCTTAACGATCTACCTTATAATATCTATTACTCGAGTTATCTATATCTTACCTACCTAGTAGTCATGATCTTGTTAGTTAGGATAACAGTAACAATTGGAATAATAGACAAGACGGCACGAATAGCACCAAGTGCTACTTCCACCAAAACACCCCCCCTGTTGTGAAGATGATCATCAAAGATATGCTCGAACATTTTTCTATACTTATGCACAACACGACGCATTTTCGATGAGTATTGCCGCGGAGATACAGATGTTGAAAGGTGATAAAAGAAGAGATACAGCAGGTCCGAGGCCCATCTAAACTCGGTCCAGTATACCGCAACGGGTATCCGAAGACGATCGTAAACGTACGAGAGTTTCTAAGCAAACTATCCAATATCCTACATGCTATACGCTCCACGCCACGTTACTCGAGAGTAAAATATTCGACGGACAGCTAATTCCATCGCTATACTATTGGTCCCTGAGGTAGACGAGATGGTTTGCTTGCTATTCGGCATCAAACACTATCATCATACTAGTACTCGGGTTTGTCAACTGCCGAATATTTGCTTGTTACTGTCACAACCCACCAGAAACCACACGGATAAAATCATCACCCGAATATCACGTGACTAAATCGCCCGAATCGCAGTCACGAACAACGATTCAAGCGATTTGAGGATCGCCCAAATCGCCGTTGCAAATAGCGATTCAAACGATCCAGCATAAGGAAAGGGACCAACCCACAAGAGAAGGATATCTATATAAACATGGCAGGCTCCTATGTATCTAGTCATTCATTCAGCTCTCTAGCTATCAATCTAAGTCTATTCACTACGAGTAGGGAGAGGACTCCAAGCCTCTCTGACGAACATACTTGATTGATTATACTTGACCTCTACAATTACTGTTACCTTAAAATCAAGACCCCCTTATGAAACTATACTTACTAAGCCTAAGTATAGGTTCGTCACAGTTACGGGTTCTCTGTGAGCAAACATTGGCTTGACCATTATTTTCTTCCCTATTAGCGCCGTGTCTTCTTGTCGATGGTTCTTTTCTAGATTGCCTGCCTTTGTCGAAAGGTCGATCGGATGAGAGTTCGGCTAGGACGAGACTTGTTGGTGGTTGGTTTTAGTATGGTTCCGACAAAGGGTATTGTCTGTACCTAAGGTCCTAAGCATACATCGATTCTAGAGACAATAACCTAGATCCTGGCCTACCCTCCCAACAACGTTGTTATTCTCCCATTAACCTAGATAGATCCGTACTGTAGGTGGCGGCTCAGGTATGGAGTATTCCTTCTTTTCCTTTGCCAGATGATATGCGAACTCAGCGCTGAGTGTATCCTAATCGCCATACGTAATACTCGCGGTTTTTTTTTCATATGAACAATAGTACATGTTTCCTCAAGAGTTTAACGACGCCATCGTCGTCATCGCTGCTAAGTATTAGTAAGATTAGTAAGATTAGTAAGATGATTGTACTTATGCAACAATTGGCGTCTATGCTATTATGGAGAAGTACAGTCAGCCGTACCTATCTTATGTAATATGTTAATAATTGGTGGCTGAGGTGCCAGAGTGGCTGGACTGATTACATAATCCCAAAAGAATGACATAATACGGTTATGTAATATATTATTAATCGGATTAATCGGCGAGGGTCGCTGATATCTCGGATTAACCCCAAAAATTCAATTGCACCCACTATCATATTGATATCTAGTATATTCATACTCATTGGCGCAAGCAACGCCGGATATCCTACACAGCGCTGCTGAGGTAGTGCGCCAATGGCTATGGCTTCCTCTATTCGGCCTTCAATTGGCCGAATATTAAATCCTGCCGCGACCCAACATACTGCAAATCCGTTCTCCTTCCTCACCATATTCACAAGAGCTACGACACAAACCTGCTCCTTTTCCACGACCCCAGAGCTAAACGAGCGGCGGCCTCGTCGCGACAACAATCGACTGCGTGGATTGAGCAGCTTGTACCGTTCTGGACCGCGAGCTCGAACGAACATTGAGCCCCACGAGCTTCCCAAGCCCTCGAGCTACAAGAAGAAAATAGAGGTCGATCCGAACCATGGATTGTGGGGGTTCTTCTACGCCAAGGACAAGCTCTTGCCCACGCCTGATGAAATAAAAGAATACGGACGTGCGTGGTCTGCCGAGGAGCTACGGCAGAAGGGTTGGGAGGACCTACATTCGCTGTGGTGGGTGTGCTGCAAGGAGCAGAATCGTCTCCTCACGGCTATCCGAGTCTGGAAATCACTCGGGTTCCAGAGGAGGGAGCTTCTTCAAGATAGGATGTACGAGGTACGAAACCTACGTCCGGTTGTGCTCGTTAATCGACTACGGCTATGCTAACCTCTTATGCGCGATGTACAGAACAAGATAACTATGAAGAGGATTAGGCACGTTCTGACAGAACGATTCTACCTATGGGAAGACGCGAGAGCGTTAGCCGTGTCGGATCCAGAGATCAACTTAGCCGATACCACACGCCCATACAACCCTTCCGTATATTACGAGGAACAAAGTGAAGAGCCAGTAGCAGAAAGCTCGGGAACGTCGGCTGAACAGTCGGCGACAGAAGACCAGGAGTCGGCCGCGGAGGGCCAGAAATCGGTCACGGAAGGTCAACAAGGAGCGGAGGGCCAACAAGCAGGAGCAGAGGGCCAGCAAGAAGTAGAGAAGTCGGCCGCTGAAAAAGTCGAGCCGTCTACGAGTCCGACCGATACCCCGGAGATTCAACAACCCCCACCGAGAATATGAGCCTCTGGATGTACGTACGTGTTGATACAAAATAAAAGCTCTGGAAAATGAGCATGTAAATATGTGTATATTAAGCCAATAACACGCATGATACCTCCTTATTCGAACCGCAACTAGCCGTGTAAACTCAAGCTTGGGCAGTTTCGTGGCCGAGGAACATCGGTGTTGCTTGCCAATCAACCAGTTTTGCTAAAGGTCAATATCGATATCAATGTCAATATCATAAGGCTTTCTGTTCAATGCGCTGTCATGGATGATTCAAAGTGGTTTGGTCTTCATCTAAAGAAATTGAATCATGTGATAATCCAGTGCCCCTCTTTTTACACCAAAGGCTCCAGGGCTACAACAAGGCGGGAACAATTTAACTCTACCTAGGTAAGTCATTTGGATTATTTGGATTATTTGTTGAGACGAGATTAAAGTTATTTAAATAAGTAAATAGTGCATCCGTGGTCTATCATATAACCGAAAATCAGCATCAGGTAAATGGTTAATGACAGCATTGAACATTTTTTGAATATTGAACGATTTGAATGAGATCGTAATGAGATGATGAGATGATATCAGAAAGGGGAAAGGAGCAAAAAAATGGGAACCTTGGAAAAAGGGGGGGTACGTAGCCAAGCGCGGGGTCTTTGGACTGAGCTGGTTGATTGGCTTTAGCTCTATTTTGGGGGGGCAGATTGGGGCAACCTTTGGGGCATCAAGTAGCATTTGGTTAGAAATATTGTACTAATGGTACCAATGATAGCGGTTGATAGTACTAGCAGTACCAGCAATACCAGCAGTACCAGGCGTTATTACCCCCAGAACCAGTGGTACCGTTGAATTTCGAGCTTCAGAACCATAAACCCATAAACAGAAGCCAAAAACCAAGTTGCTTTGTATCCACCTCAAACCACAAATCAACTTAGAACCCAAATCAACCTCTCTCACCGATACTTTATACTTTTTTATTTTTTCCGTTTACCGTTCTATGTTTCCTCTGAACATTCTAAACCTAACCCTTCTGAATCATCAACTCCTTTGGTGTTTGGCCTGGTGTCAACAGACAAAATAAACCATACTCCTTCCTAATCTGCTCCTGGTCATTTGGAAATACCTGAACTAGTTACTTTTGATACCTGGACAACTTATCTTTTCCCCCTCACTAAAAAGAAGAAAGAATACCGAGAAGCCGTAGTCCGTCGCCCACCATGGATGAGATTGCTAAAGAGTACGATGTCATCGTTTTGGGCACCGGTGAGTTTCAACTTCGGACCCCGCAATTCCCAACTACTGCATCTCGACTTCTTTGGTGGGGTTGTGAGCTTTCGCGATATAGAATCTAACGTATTTGGTTTACTATAGGTTTGACCGAGTGTATTCTTTCCGGGTACGACTTACATCATATGCATATGCGAACACGCGTTCCGAGTTGTAGGCTGACAGAGTAACACAGTGTCTTGAGTGTCAAAGGTAGAAAAGTGCTGCACATTGATCGCAACGATCACTACGGAGGGTAAGCAACATACCTTTCAACATACCTTCCAACATACGGATAGCTTTGGGCATTATCGGATCGGATCAGATCAGATTGAATCGAATCGAATCATTCACTAACATTGGATCATATAGAGAGGCCGCATCAGTAAACCTCGAAACGGTACCTTACCCCTCCTCCTCATAGCTCCTATTAACCCGACGAAGCTAACCTATATGCCCCCCTCACGATAGCTATTCAAGAAGTATGGCAACTTCGCAAAAGGCGAGGAGCCATGGAAGAAGTACGGCCGAGCCAACGACTGGAACATCGACCTCGTACCTAAGCTTCTCATGTCTTCTGGCCAGTTAACCAACATCCTTGTCTCTACCGATGTAACCCGTTACCTCGAGTTCAAGCAGGTCGCTGGTAGCTTCGTCCAGCAAGGAGCTGGTACCAAGGCCGCTGTCGCCAAAGTTCCCTCCGATGCCGCCGAAGCTCTGCGATCTCCTTTGATGGGTATCTTCGAGAAGCGACGGATGAAGACCTTCATAGAGTGGGTCGGTACTTTCGACATCAACGACCCCGCTACATACAAGGGTAAGTGTGAAAGGATCTTGGAAACGTTGAGATGACTGCCATTCGCTAATAGTAATGATGATTAGGCCTTGAACTGGACACATGCACGATGAAAGATGTCTACGACAAGTTCGGTCTCGAACCTGGCACCCGAGACTTTGTCGGTCACGCCATGGCTCTATACCTAAATGACAACTACCTTGATGAAGCTGGCAAGGCACCCGAGACTATCGAGCGTATTAGGATGTACGGTAACTCGGTAGCAAGGTACGGAAAGTCGCCTTACATCTACCCTCTGTACGGTCTGGGCGAGCTGCCCCAGGGTTTCGCGCGTCTGTCCGCCATCTACGGTGGTACATACATGCTCAACACTTCCGTCGACGAGGTTATATACGAGAATGGTAAGGCGACTGGTATCAAGGCTACCATGACCGGCATCGAGCCCGAGATGAAGTTCGAGACCAAGGCCAAGCTGATCCTCGGTGACCCTTCGTATTTCCCTCAGAAGGTTAAGGTTGTCGGTCACGTCCTAAAGGCAATCTGCGTTCTCAAGCACCCCTTGGCGGGCACCTCCGAGTGCGACTCCTGCCAGCTCATCATTCCTCAGTCTCAGGTCGGTCGCAAGAACGGTAAGTCTCGACTCAACAAACACCGAGAAGAGGGCTTTGTTTGACTAAACCTATTTATAGATATATACATTGCTTGTGTCTCCTCGGCGCACAACGTCTGCCCCAAGGGCTACTACATCGCCATCGTGTCCACGATTGCCGAGACATCTGCCAACCACCACCTAGAACTCCAGCCTGGTCTAGAGCGTCTCGGCCAGATCGAGGAGCAATTTATGGTAAGTCAGCCCTTCGATCAGCCTGTCCTATTTTTCTTTCGTGTCACCACACCCCTTCATACACCGATACTGACTATCCACTCTAGGGCCCACCTATCCCGCTGTATGAGCCTCTCGAGGACGGAACGAAGGACAACATCTTCATCTCCAAGAGCTACGATGCGACGTCACACTTTGAGACCACCACCGACGACGTCAAGGACATCTACGCGCGCGCCACCGGCGAGGAGCTGAAGGTCGAGGGTCTCCGAGAGGGCCTCCAGGTTACCGAAGAGTAAATATAGTTAACCTTGTGGGCTAGGTTAGGTGGTAAGGTGTAGGTAGGGTAGTACAACACAGTCAGTGTATCCAGAGTCAAGAGTTTCAAGTAGCAGTGATTCCAAACCGAGCAGAACAGAACAAGAACAGACTAAGTTAGTTGTCGGAGATTTCTTCTTACATGGATGGGCAATGTAGGGGGGATTGCCCCTACGTTGCAGAGGATGAGATGGTGAAAAAGTGAGTAGATGACGAGTAGTTGTAGCTTGTATTTAATCGCCCTTCCTGACACGACTTTTTTTTTTGAAAGGGAAGAAGAGAGATATCGGATGGGGTGTGGATAGAAGTAAGGATGTGGGCAAATACCTAGGGGATGTTAATAGTCTGGGTTGGGTTGGTAGTGGTGGTCTAGTCTGCGACTCTGCTTTTGCTATGTTACTTACTTCACTATAGGATGCTGTCCTTCTCATCTTGCGAGTATTGAGACCTTGTGTGTTTGTGTCTTGCGTAGATGCGTGTCGTCGTAGTTTGGGGAATGGTTGAGAGGAAGGAGAGGGAGGGTATGATTGTTGCTCAATATTCTATGTTTGTGGCGGTTTGGCTGCTCTTGCTCTTACATCACTCTTCGCCTATCATAAATGAGTGCTTGAGTAGGTGCCTAAGTAAAGATCCACTATCTTCTAATATTCGAGGAAGGATATATATTGAATTGGGTACGGCTGCTATGGCACAGAAAAGGGAGTGAATATTTGTCGTTCTACATATTAGAGGGAGATCATGGGGATTTCACAAGTAAACGCCTACAAAGTACGAGCCATCAAGAATGACATTGTGATGAGCCAAATTACTCATATCACATATTCTTTGCACCCCTAAGCCAGAGAAAGGATAGGGGAGAAGTCGCGTAGCTATGTAGAAAGGTTTTGGTGCCATGAATATTTAGACATAATGACCTTCGAAGCTCGCTGTCATTCCTAAGATGTCTAGATAAAATAAGTGCCTTCGTCTTGTTCTTGGCTAGCTAGTATCTAATCAATATGGATTGGATGCTTTGTCTGTATCGTCTGACGGGTCGTCGCTCCTTCTCTATGGCGAGGGAGCTTGGGTTGTCACGGGATATCGACCATCGTCCTGCTAGAACGATACCATGGTAAGTGACGAGTCGTCCACCACCCTCGTCACCCTCGTCACCAACCCCCCTCAGTGTTAGACTTATATAGTGTAATAATCTACAAAACATTCAAGCCGACCCAGTGTTCTCATTGGTGACTTGAGGCCAGAAATAACTCCCACGAGAGAAAGAGCTCAACGGTGGAGTGGCGCTCATCGCACGATGACCGATTCCATTACTTGACACCGGTTTTCTCCAAAGCGGGTTTTTCGTAGGTTAGATCGATCCCTGAACCGAGCTTTTTTTTGCATCCCATTTTTTTACTTGATATTTTTTTTCCTAACAGCATTCCATCAATTCATCGTCTATTATCATGTACCGCATGTATTTTTACCTCTGATTCCATTTTTTCATCAATCCCACTATCATCTCTTCCATAAACTGCATCGTTCCCAACAAACCCCTATTCTTAACAGTCACGTGACTTGGGTCGACAGCGAGGTTCCAAATAGTTGGGAGGCGGTTAGCATAACAATAAGACACAATTTCTTATTATATTCACTATTACGAATGATGAACTTCAAGAACAGCCATTCTGTAATCGAATAAAAGATTTTTTCCACCAAAAAGCTGGTCACCAATCGACACCTCGTCCTAGCAACTGGTAAATGAGTCAAACACCAGAGTATCTTCTCGTAGTATCATGAAACAGTATTTTAGCGCCAGAATCGTGTTCATCGGCTTCTCATCCATTCTTCCAGAACTTTGATTTACATGGTTCTTCTCATAGATGATCCTCGACTTATGGCATACGAATCGCTTTCTCTGTTGGTATCCTATTGCTCTAGCCGAACACACGATATCATCATACGCGGGTGAAAGAAATCTCTCGTCCTGGGGATTGGCGCAGATTGTATGCACACAAATGTGTGGCTACTTTTTTGAGTTTCTTGCCTGGCCACGGACAATATTGCTACGCATTATACACGGGGCCAATTCGACAACATGATGTGGCCGATTTCCTTTTTTTTTGCTTCGTCACAGGAGTTCCTAGACGTGATCTAAAAATCTATGTGATTGTGTGATTACTGTGATAGTGTCGCTTGCTACTGAGATGCCGTGGTCGATAAGTACCTATCTACCTACCTCCTGAATAAGAGCTACCAGACATCCGCGTTGGGTTTCTCTATCTTATTCAAGAGTGTTGAAGCTACTGCCTGAAGCCAGTGTATTAGATACAACAAGATCAGGCGTTGAGAAGTAGCTGTAACACAGCGAGAGCTTGAGTGCTTTAG
>MU385911.1:173202-192469 GCA_022497145.1 Rostrohypoxylon terebratum | reverse complement strand
ATTACACTTGACCTCTACGATTACTGTTACCTTAAAATCAAGACCCCCTTATGAAGCTATACTTACTAAGCCTAAGTATAGGTTCGTCACAAAAAGTACTTAGTTATAACACTTTATTTTCGGCCGTTGTCGAGCCGTAACCCAACTTTTACAAATAAAATAGGTTATTTTAACTTGATCACTACTGGTAGGTATTTACAGCAGAGCCTTAGAGACCTAAAGCCCTTAAATCTTTAGCGCATTAAGTTCCCCAAGACCATTATCCATTATTACTAGAGTAGACTTTAATGATTCAGGCTCTCCGTACTTAGGACCTAGGTGGAAGTAAGCCGCTTTATCAAAAGGGAAAGTTATGGGTATAACTGTAATAAATCATAACATGTCCTATTATTAAATCGCAAACGTGAAGTTCCATGTGTGTTTTTCGTATTATACACGTCTAATTAGAGCCGAGATATATACATTTAACTCGTAACCTCCTCGCATCGCTGACACAGCGTATCCTCCTTAGGGGCGACGTAGCGCCAGCAGCGGGGGCACTTGGCCTCTCTAGGGGACAGCACCACAACTTTTCCTTTCGCACCGTTGACTTCGAACTCCTCAGTATAGGTCCACTCTGCGTCGGTAGGGGACGGAGAGTTGATTTCGACGGACGAGACAACGAACATAACATCTAGCTCATTTGCATATCTTTCTAATACTTCTTGAGTTGCGGAATCCGCGATATCGATTATAACCGAACTTTGTAGAGACGAGCCCAAGACCTTGTCGCGTCGGCCAGTTTCGAGAGCAGCTTTAATGGAGGCGTGAATGGACATGAGGACTGGGATATCTTTTTTGAGTGATGCAAGATCATGTGTTAGGCGGTTTGGGTCAATTATGGGATCAGTGTATAATTGGTGGAATGGGTAGACGAAAAACCTATGTCACAATCGTTAGTTCATGAATATGTATGAGCTCGAAAAATTGATAGGAACATACGGGTCTTGATTCACCCACTCAGGACGGTGATCCCAGGCCTCTTCAACCAGTAACGGCGTCATTGGTGCTAGCATTCTCAGGAAGCCTGCTAGTAGGGGCTGAATAACGCCACCACCATCCCCACAGTAGAGTCGATCTTTCAAGGCTTCAAGGTAAAACGCCGACAGGTCAACAGTCATCCATTTATTCAAGGCAAGATACGCTTTGTGAAATTCGTAGTCGCTAAATGCCTCGCCCACTTCTTTCATGGTATCTTGTAATTGTATGATAGCGATGTGATCCATCGCAGTCAGAGGCGCAGTGAGAGCGGATTCGTGTAGTGAACCAAGTAGCATCTTTATCATGACTCTGTATTTGATCAGGGATGACTGAGTGGCGCTGAGAACTGGAACACTGATAGCTACATCCTTAGTATAGTCACTACTAGCTACCCACACTCTGAGAGCATCTGGACCTAAGGCATCGTGGGTGACTTGTCCTTGGGTCGCCGACTTCTTCTTTTTGATTGGTGGCAGGATGGAACCGTCCATAACCTGATGCGGCTCTATGACATTGCCTAGCGATTTCGACATCTTCTTCCCGTCTTGATCAAGTGTGAATCCATGGGTGACCAGTTGTTTGAAAGGGGCACCTTTCTCGAATTCTGAACTTGCTTGCGCTCCTGCGGCAATCCGGGTAAGAAGACTGGATTGGAACCAACCACGGTGCTGGTCAGTTCCCTCAAGATAAACGTCTGCTCGGCCTGGCATCATAGTCCAACTGCTTCCACTGTCAAACCATACATCCATGGTGTCCGTTCCTCGTCGATATTCCCCTTGACCTCTTAAGGAAGGTGGAATCCAAGCCATGTCGTCTGCGGCATCTGACCACCAAGCCTGGGTACCTCGCTCTTCGATGACTGATATGATATGTCTGACCACTTCTTCGTTAACTACGGCTGTGCCTTTATCGTCATACAAAGCAGGAATAGGAACACCCCAAGCGCGCTGTCGAGATATGCACCATTCACTTCGACCTCGGATGAAGCTCTCAAGTCGTGCCCTGCCGGTTTGTGGAATAAAGTGAGTATCCTTGATAGCGGCGATGGCATCCAGCTTGATTGATTCAACATCGGCGAACCATTGTTCGGTAGCTCGGATAACCACAGGCTGTTTCGTCCGCCAGTCGTAGGGATACTTATGCACGTACTTTTCCTCCCATAAAACATCAGCATCCAAGACCTGCAGCAGACGAAGTACATCCTTACTTCCACCTTCAATTACGGAAGGAGCAGACTGTAGTGCTTGAGGTAGGTCGGGGAAAGCATCCTCTGTAAATCGACCGTGATCATCGATAGGAGCTGCGATAGGTATGCCATGAGAGCGACAGACTTCATAATCGTCAAAGCCGTGACCGGGAGCGAGATGCACGAGTCCTGATCCTGAACTGGCCGACACGAAATCTGCGTGTATGATAGGCTGTGGAGTACCGGTCTTGCCACGAAGTCGGTTCGTGTACTTTAAACCAGCTAGCTGCTTGCCTTGGAGAGTCCCAAGAACAACGACATGGTCTTTCGCGCCAATCTTTGAGGTAAAGGTATCAAGACGACTCTTAGCAACCAGGAGAGCATTAACTCCAGACAGGACAAGACAGTATTCCAAGTCATCATGTATAGCGATAGCCCTGTTAGCAGGCAATGTCCAGGGAGTTGTGGTCCAAATCACGGCGTACAGCTGTCCCTCAATCAGGGCTTGAAATTCTTGGAACTGTGGGAGTGTCCTCCACTCGTTAGATATTGGAAACCTAATCCAAGCGGAATTCGAAACATGGTCGTCTTTGTATTCTAGCTCAGCCTCGGCTAGAGCAGTCCTCGAAGAGGGCGACCAGTATACAGGCTTGAACCTACGATAGATTAAGCCCTTCTTAGCCATCTCTTGAAATAAACGCAACTGACGGATCTCAAACGCTGCATCCATGGTAGTCCATCTTTTATCCCAGTCAGCCATGACTCCGAAAGATCGGAATGCTTTCATCTGCTTTAAGATGGTGTTGGATGCTAAGTTACGCGCAAATTTCCGAATCTCAATAGGAGTAAGCTTGGCCCCGTTAGAGTTCTCGAGAGCCTTGAGCTCGATCGGAAGCCCGTGGCAATCCCACCCCGGAATATAGTCTACCCTTCGTCCTACACATCTATACATAAGATTCACGCCATTTAAGAGCTTGGTATGATTTGCGCCTTGGTGGCTGCTGACCTTGTTGTACTTTTGTTCTTAAGATCATATCCTTCAGGATCTTATTCAGGGCATGGCCAACATGAAGACCGCCATTGGCATAGGGGGGGCCATCATGAAGCACAAAAGTGTTCTCGGCCGGGCGAGTTTGCCTTTGCCACTCATATAGATTATCAGCGCATCGCTGGATGTACTGGTCCCGAAGTTTAGGAACAGGTCTTGGACTAATTCGACAAGATCAGCTTGAGAATAAATAGCCAGATACGGCGGAGCAATTGACGTACGGAAACGTAGATTTTGGCAATTTCAGAGTTGCCGACCATGATTTCGACATGGTATCCTCCAGACCATTGTAATTGTGGTAAATACAGGGGATATATGATATCCTAGCCAAATCGCATTATGAGACTTTGAATTATTTTCCATTTTTTTACAGTGAAGCGCCAGTTAAGTTAGTGATCGTTATCGATAGGCGCTACATCTTGAGGCTTGAGCCACTTAAATATTTAAATGAGGCTAAAATGTTGTAGATTCTACATCTGCCCAATCAATTCTTCCGATTTGTTGAGCCTCAGCCACACCTGGCAGGTACTTGGATTGTACTTACAGCTACAAGGCTCATCCAATTAGGCACCTGGCAGCCTGGCAGCTGCGTCCCAAAATCCCCTGTAAATACTGGACGTTTATCGATAAAACAGCCCTGGAAGACAGTGCTCATGACCTCATAACCAATTGCGAATCCATTGTCTTTACATTTACACATTCACACTAAATAAATGTAATCCTTTGGAAACACAAGTTGACAAATCTACATGTCGTGAAATGCGTCGCGAACAGTTCGACCATGGCGCCAATTCGCCGATACCTCCGAATAACTAAGTATTCCGTCCTTGAATGCCGAATCTACCTGGATAATCCCGCACTCGCCCATAGTTGGCTCTTGAATCCGAGGAATCCGGTACTGCCAAGGGTTATCGAGAGCGTGCGGCCGCTCGTATTACCCAAGCTACGTGAGGAGCGAGAGAGGAGTAGAAAACGGAGCACCAAGAAGAAAGGCATCAAGGATGTCGTAGTCGAAGGTAGGTCTCATATTCATGCCTAGTACCTTGCCAACCTGCATCCTGCATAGAGAGCATCATGACAACATCCGTTGGATATTTGGAACGGACCCGCAAAGAAACAGAGTACTGTACATCTTGCCGTACATCTGGCCGTACATTATCTATCACGGGACTCCGCGCAATGCTTGCGAAGATCTATCAAAATTGATGCAGCGATGTAACACATTATAGATGATTTCGAAGTATCCATATTCCTGACCGAGACAAGCACCCGCCACACGCTCCTCACGAAGCACAAGCACTTCCACGACACCACCCAAACCAAGCTAACTTCTAACTCCGGACGTCTGATTGGTGAGACCAACGAGGTACCTGTCGACGTCGATGCTACAACAGAACTGGGTCCAGTAATCAGACGTGAGGAGAGCGACGACGAAGATGTTGCGGTGACCCTGGCAGCCATCCCAGCGGCAGATGAGACCGCAGCGGGTAGCAACAGTAGTAGCGGCAGGCGACCCAAGCGCGCACGCAAGAATACGGAAACAGAAACAGCCGCAGATCCCGACCAAGATGTGGAGATCGTCTCGGATAGTCAGGAAGAAGACGACGCAGACGATCCAGATAATCAAGATGACCAAGACGACCTGTTCGTGCATGACGACGTTAGCACGAGGTCGCCACCATCCAAACGTCGCAAGGGATCAGCAAAACAGGTGGGCGAAAATGCCGAGGCCGAGGCCGAAATCGACAAGGACGACAAAAAGAAACTGGCCATGGACATCTCGTACGAGGGATTTTCTATTTACGGACGTGTGCTGTGCCTCGTCGTCAAGCGCCGCGACGGTAACATCGGCTCCGGCCCCCAACAACATCAACAGGCGGGCCGCGGCAGCAAGGCCGCCACCGCAGCGGCCGGAAGCCATGCGACGAAACCTGGGGGCGGAGGTCAGGCTATGATGGAGAACTTCATTATCTCCACCCAAGTGCCGGCTGGCGCAGAGTCGTCGTGAACCATTACGTTACTCCCTACTGCCTCATTACTAACACAGCGCTCCCGCGATGGATCCGCGCGCGGTAGCATTCATGCACGTCACCTAATCTTCGACCACGTGGGCTGTAGGATCCGGTCGTCCACTTGGCTCTGGCGAGGGGTTGCCTGCCTAGCGTCTCTACAGCGTATTTTTATCTATTCATGCGCGCCGGCTTACTAGTCGCATGCGGGCGCATAGTCCGTTCCAGAGCGATCTATTCGGCATGAGATGCCCAATTTCCAAGATACAGCAGATCACTGTTGATCGTTTTCGTTTTGTGGTGTGTATGTGACCGTGGCTTAGAGCAGACGCAAAAAGGCCGCGGATTGTCGTCCATTCATCTTGCCATTGCTGCTGTTGCCGTCGCAGCAAACTCAGATCCTCCTGCGGTGCAACCGTCGCAATACACCTATCCCATCCACGTCACCAGATTATCCTGAGACTTTCACCGTGTTGTCATAGATTTCTATTCTCCATCGAATGCGTGACCTGCCTACCTAGCAGGTACCTACCTACACGCCTCCCTCGGCCACGTTGTGTGTGTATGCGTCATGCGAGACCAATGCGGCCTCCTCTCATGAGATAGGCCAGACAATCATCACGACATGCAAGCTATTAGCTAATCCGATGTTTAATCTAAATTAGAAAGAAAGAACTAAGAACCGGCTTCGCTCGATTGATGTGTCGTGACGTATGGATGCGTACTATGCAGAATGATTTGAAATCGTCGATTCTTTTTGAAACTACCAAGGTACTACACACACCGCCTATCTAGCCCCCAACCCGTAGATGTGCCGATTCGAGGGGTTTCCCTGCTTCGAACTGTTCTTCGGCTAGATTTTCTCTTGGGAGAAGTTTTTTTTCCCTTTCGCTCGCGAATTCTAATTGACCGATCTTACGCTAGATAGACTGCGTACAGATTTAGGAGCGTGGCGATGGGATGTGGGTTGTATAGGTAGACCGGACTGACTGCATGTTTTAGTATACATGTATGTATGTATGTGCTAAGAAATCGTGAGACGAGAGTGAGAATAGGAGAGGCGGTCTGGTCTTGCCCCTTAGAGCTAGATAGCCTATCTAGTAAGAAGAGGTCATTTTAGGTTGTAATTACCTATCCAGTTACGCATGAGAGGTCATGTTAAACATGGCGGTTCTCCTGACAAACTCGTCAGGACCGTGCAGAATGTAACCACCGAGCCGTGTCGCCGAACCCCGGGCCGCAAATTAGCTAGTGACGTGATTTCGGGGTTTGATAATCACGTAAGGGGCTCCTGCTTCCCGTACCGCGCCGATGCTACGCGACTTGTAGCTCGGGATAATGGAAAGAGGTAGTTACAATAAGGTTGTTCTAGATGGCTATTTCCTCATTGTAATCTATTAATGTCGGAGTGCAAAGAGCAAGTTAGGGAAAGAAGCGGAAGCTCTTAGCTCTTTCCTAGTGAGTTGTGCTAAGTATAGAAATAGGGGTTCGCAGTCCTGCTATACGATATACGATTCAAGAATAAAAGCAAATCAAACCAACTAGTATTCAGCTATGGTGATAAATTCTACAGTACTTAGTACACCACTAATATGATATTTTTGTTGACTGAAACTGTTCTCTTCGCTATTTGAGGCAACTTCCCCTAAGTCTGCTATAATTATTAGTAGTAAACTACCTGTCCATCTAGGTACGTAGGTAGGTACCTAATAGGTAGCCAGACTTCCAGTCTGTTTTAATATTTTCTAGGCATGTGAAATATTCACAGGATGGTCCTATAATTGCCACCACAACAGAATAATGTCACATAATAGTACTTCATAACTCCATCAGGATAAGCCATCAGCCATTGGCTTACAGGGCTTAGTTAGATACTCCGATATGATGGGAATAATCAATATCTCGACCGCCGCAGACGTGATTGTGCACATCCATAAGACTGTCTTATCATCATGCATTGAAAGCGTGGGCAGGTATCACAATGCAGGTGTAATGGCACACGTTATCACCAACTCACTATGCGAAGCAATACGACACATCATACTGAATTCTCGAAAGTTCACACCGAGGGTATCAGATGGTACTGGCATTGTTGGACGACGATCGTTCCACGTTGGCGATGGCGACTGGCTTTGTGGCTTGAAGCCCTCGCCACGATTGAAGGAGAATAATGCGCGCATGAAATTGCGACTCCCAACACACAGGCACTCCGAGTCCTATTGTGGAAACATCCTACCGGATTTTGTGATATGTCAATATGATCATTGAAAATAGACATGTAGGTAGCATCTGGTACGCGAACACTCCTAAATTTGTACACCCGCACTGCCTGCCTTGGTACCTATCTAAGGGAAGGGTGTGAAGCGTCTATTGTGACGTACGAGGGGGAACCGTAAATAGATGGCTGCTAGATACCTAGGTAAGTACTAGGTAAGTAGGTATCTAGGTAGGTAAGTAGGTAGGTAGGCAGAACAAACATACATCGCCGACCTAGATCCTAACCTAGGGGTAGTTTTGATGCATCTCCGGCCGATTTTCATGATATCCCCGCAAAACCGGCCGCGTCGGTGGCCGTTATTTGTCTCGCTTATTTTCACAATAAAGTGTCTCTTGAGAAAACGCAGGCTGGCAATTGTTCGCCAAGGTTTATCAGGATTTGGGTTGCGGTTGGGAGTTAAATTTGGAGTGGTTCGGTCACACATGGATGTTTCCTCGTCCAGTTGTACCGTCCAGGGACGGTCATTTACCGCGGTCCCGGGTCTGGATCACTAACCCCCGTGCATCGGGTTTTGGTACCCCGGTTGCGGCGGAGTGCATACGGAACCAAGGCGGCTAGATCAGGTATTTTTTGAAGTGGCCTGTCGTAAGCGCTCTTCTAAGTTAGGAAATACCAGGCAGGTAAGCAAACAGTCCGTGGCTATTATGGTTATGACCACCATGACCTTTTGGGATTCATACTAGTCAGGAGGTCAGATTCTATCCAACCGCGACTACAGGACTTATGCGCGGTAATCAAATTGTCAATGCGATATCTGTATGCGAACTGCATCTCTGATATTGTAAGCAATGGATTAGGAATGGTGTTTATTAGATGCTTACAAGTTTAGGCTGGCTGGCTGGCTGGCTGGCAGGCTACCTACCTAGGCAGCTAGGCTGGGCATGCAAGCTCAAGCAAGTCAAGACGATTCGTTAGCCTCTCTTCGTTTGTGTTTTGCGTCTACTCAGCCTGCCTGCGCTACGACCTCAGATGTACAGTACATTGTCATGTTTCTTCTTACCCCAGTCATCATCGTCATCGTTGGGAGAACAAATTCGCCGAGTTGGGAATGGCTCGGGATCCACGGAGATTTTTTTTTTCTTTTGTGATTATCACTCTTATTTTATTGCTACCTTGTTGATCGGGTATTGAAGGCAGGATCTGCCCTCAGTAAGCCTAGCGCGGTCCATAATACCTACAATATCATCGATAATTCATACCATATAAGGGCGTATCGTCAGCTGACGATAGGAAATATTACCATGTTGAAGCGTCGGCTCCGTCGGTCGTTTATTAGTTAGGTTGCGCAATCCTGGTAGGCATTAGGTATGTATTACTGGTATTGGCAAATACAGGCAAGTAGGAGGGTATAGTCCGTACGTCCGTTTAGTGTATATGTGTATGTGTATGCCACTGTAAGAGTGGTAGGTTGGTAGGGAAATAGGGAAATTGTATCACCACATCCCAATAACGGTGCCGTGCCGTACCGTTGTCACTCGCTCGCTCGCCCCTCCATCTTTCGGATCCTCCAATAATCATGATATTTCCCCTCTGCCCTGACTGATGTGACACACACGAGCGTGGGTAGGGCGGGAGAGAAGTTCCTTGGGAGAGCTTACCATTGGTCGATCGGGAGATAGATCGCGACATAGGATTGGCCGAGAGAGGAACGAGAGGGTGTGAGGTCGGACCCCTCCCTTCATCCCTCCTTCGTCATCACGATTGATATCTCCTCATCAAGCTTATCGGGCTGCATCTGTGGCCGATGTACCTAGCATATAGTAGCCGGTATGGTAGGTTCTCAATCCTATTATGCGTACCATTGGGACTGTGCCTCCAGGGACACGTGTGTCGCGAGATTGCAGATCAAGACGCTTGGCGAACCCAGAGCTTCGGATTCCTTCGGCAGAGCGGCGGGAGGTTTCCTCCCTCGCTCTTCGGGTTCGTTTACTCACTCGTCCTGCTCACGGTGATGGATGCGATGCTACGGTGCATCAACAATCCATCGACCTTGCTTCCCGCGTCGTATGTTCAAAGAGATTGGGGTCCGTGCCCATCAGTTAAAAAAACCCCGCGGACCGCGGTGTTATTAATCGTCGAATACGACGGTGGCTTGTTCAGCCACTCGCCGTGTCGCAATTCAATCACTATGACATACTCCGTAACATGTGTATGACTGCGTACGTATTGCATTTGTTGATGTTGGACTGGGCCCCCACTACGACATGTATCACAGCTCCTGTTATGGTGCGCCATTAGAGTGCTGCCCACCCTCTCTCCCACACACGATGTCAGGATGGAGGCTTCGTGATGGAGGGTCGAAGTTAGCAAAAGGTCGATGATCTTCGACAATTAGTTTGTGCCTGTCAGACCGACTGTCTCGTCGATGGACAAAAGCTCCCGCTTATCCGTCGTGAGGCACCCTTGGCCTGTTTTAGTGGCCGCGTGACCAAATCGAATGCGGTTGGCGCATAATAGAAGTAACCAGGATGGAGAATGGGAAATTTGCGCGAAAAAACAAAAGGACGATGTGGTGGGCTTGGTATTATCAATATAGAGATCTTACTAGGTATGCTGGTAGAGGCTAGTGATCATGGTGCAAGTACTGATATTGGTACTAGTACTGGTACCTGTCAGAGAGGAAGTGTGGTATTGTATATTTGGTATTGTATATTCCTCACTGGAGGCGCCACACTAAGATGATCGATACAGTAGGCTCGCATATTCCCCCACATCCCCGGCCTCATACAGTAGTATTCTCGGGCGATCGCCTCTTAGACGCTACATCCTCCCCGAGACAGCGGAAGAGAGGATGCGGTCGGGTTTCCTAATCTTTCACTTTGTGGACCGGACAATAACAACCATGAGGCTTGAGCGATGATGCGATATTGAAGGACGCCTCAGCCCTCTCTATCTGTTACGCGGCAGCATGCCCAGAAAGAGACTAGCATCTTAGGCATCTTGGACGTCTTAGGTAGTAGCATCATGGATAAATTCAATAATCGACGCTCGCTGATAAAATAGGTAATACATCATAACCGACAACTCGATAGCCGGATTTCACTAGTGTCGCGCACAAACGAGCATCAGCCTCCTTGCGACAATTGGAGTGTGAGAGGCTATCATGTGCAGAAGCAAGCTTCGTATTGCGGTAATATGAACAAGCTTCGTACGAGAGGCACATACGGCAATGCATTGTTACATGGACTTCCCGCATCGACGCGTCGAAGGAAGATGCTCTTTTCCGTAGCCAACGTGAAAATGGATGTACTTGTACGATTCCCATCGTAACCGACGATCAGACCACCTCGTTCGTCTCGGCTTGCGCATCTTCCTCAACTGCTCGGACCACCAATTGGATATGGGCGATGGTCGATGTTCAGGGGTTCTATCTCACGGCCCCCTGTCTTCCACGTGGGAAATAAGTGATATCGCGGGGGAAGACGTCTGTACGGTGGTCTGTTCTCGGACCTAAGTAGATCAAATTCTCTGATGAGCTCTCTCGATGTTTCAGAGTCGAGTCATCAACTCCCCTCCATTGGTCAATTGACCAGGTAGACTCTGATAAGTTCAGCTTGAATTGCGCGTAAGTACTACAGCATACACATTCGAAGGATCCGCGACATCCGTGATCGTAAATCCATAATATTCAAAGGTGCAACATACGTACATAGGAAAAAAAAGATGGACCTACTTCCCGGCGTCTGGTGACCCTTTTTGCCGTTTGCAAGCGTAGCATTGTAGCGGTGAGTATGGGCTGAACGTTTAGAGCTTCTGGGCAATGAAACGGTGAGCAATTGATTTTCTACACGCATACGTTAGAGTAATCCATATGGAACGACTAGAGCTCGATGTTGCGAGCTGTGTTACCAACTGAAAGGTAACCACGCTAGGGAATTCGCGAATGGGAGATATGACAGCTGGAATATTTAGTGAGAAGTCGTGCTCCGAGCCCAGAAGGACGGCATCTGCAGCTAGAATCGTCGTGCATAGTACGTATCTGTAACACACCTACATCTACGATGCATACGAGCTAGCTCTCTTTATCAGTGCATTATCTCAGCCTTGCTGACGCCTAAGTAGTATGTAGATAGGTACCTAATAGAACCACAACGCGCGCCGGCATAGCTTGATCGCACTGGAGGACGTCTTACACACCATATGCATGGGACTCCCGTCTCCCTTGTAGGGCTGTGATACCCATCTCACGTGGGTTGTGCTGTACCTACAGTGCTATATGTAACCAGGGTTGCGAGCTGACAGGTCTGATTTGCTAGTTTGGGCATGTCTAGTTTCGAAGGATCGGAGCGTGCGTAGCACGCCATCCATGCATATAGGTGATGCTGATGGATGAGGTATATCCAAGCGTTGGTTCGGCTGACGACTATAGTTGTGATACTCGCGCCGTGCCGTCACGGCCGTACCTACGTCCAACGAGCGGGTAGGTATGCAAGGATATCCGTCTTACGCAAAGCCGTGATCAGATTTCATCAGGCTGAACAGAGGCCGTTTCGGTGCTCATTTTGATACAACCATTTCCCTATAGCCCGAAACCTCCGCACATACCCTGCCAGCTGGCGAACGGGCTTCGATATGCGCGAAGGATTCGAAAGGCTGTCACATATTATACGAAAAGTGCAATCTGACCTAGACAACTGCTAGGGTATCTGTATGGAGGAATGACTCTTTGGACCCCAATGACGATTCTCCAGATCCAAGGCACCGGTAACCTGTATGTTTACCTTGTCGAAGCAAGAACGGAGATAATAGAGAAACTTGCATATACATATCAGATGACTGTCACCGCTGCATCAGTATTCCTATGTGATTTCACGATCCTAGGGTGATATGCCTGGTTCGGTACCTACCAACGTCGATCGCCCACCAAGGGTTAAGGCGTCTATATCCAGCTGCCTTCGCAACGCTTCCGGCTTATTACCTTAAGGATCCCGATGTCAACCTGTTTTCGCCGCCAGCCTCAGCCGGACTTTCAACAGAATAGGTGAAACAAGTACGCTAAGATTTAGGACCTAGGTAGGACCTCGATATTGTGGACCAACGTGATTTCGGGAATGGAGCTGTGAGGTCATTGGGAGAGGAAGGGAGAGAGAGAGAAGCCTAAGACTGTTTTGGAAGGCTTCTAGAAG
This sequence comes from Rostrohypoxylon terebratum, assembly GCA_022497145.1. NCBI lineage: Eukaryota > Fungi > Ascomycota > Sordariomycetes > Xylariales > Hypoxylaceae > Rostrohypoxylon > Rostrohypoxylon terebratum. The sequence goes on along the minus strand of MU385911.1, from coordinate 179,802 downwards.
ACGATTGATTAGAAATTAAATCCCACCTTAATTAAACAGAAGCGGCTTGGCTTGGAAGATCAGGACATATCCCCTGGCCGCCCTAAGATCTAACCCCTGACTGTTGGGGATCAAAGCTCCTTTAGTTGCCTCACCTCACTCCGTATTGTCGTTTGCCAAAAATTTGTTGCGGTGGGAGAATTGCTCGCACAAAAACGAGGCTTCTATCACCGAGTCGCCGAAGATCTTCTCATCTCCTTGGCTCCAGGGGGTGCCCTTTACCAAGCTAAACGGCTCTCGGCTAGGTGGGTTATGTTCATTACCTAGTCCTGTAAGCTCGTATTGCGTGCATCAACTATATATTATGCAAGTTATGTCTGTCATTAACGATTGTTATTGCCGAGTCTAATAGGTCTATTTTAAGTTACAAGAATATGATGTACATACGCGGACATGATAGACGATATTGATTCTTAATATCGTCTGTTAAGCTACTGAAGGTGGGTTGTACGCAAGGAGCGCTGCATCAGCTCAATAGCGGCATCTTGCGATACTTTCCCACCGCATGAGTTGAGTCGATCAGAGGCTGGGCACTGTTTCTCTGTGAGCATGCACGCACGTATCCTTCTCATCGACATACTGCGTACTTCCCAGGCTTCCGTTAGTGAATCTCGAGAAGCGGTGAGATTCGTGAAATCCACTAGGCATTCCCAACTTCTACATAGTAGATGGATGGATGATATTCGATAGGGACTATATGCACGCACTGACGAAATATGGGGTACTTGTACATCGCTATCATCAGCCCTGTGAGATGTCAAAGAGTGAAGTCTGTGGTGTTAAAAATCTGCATCTGCCATCTGCAGATAGGTCCTAGGGTTATCATCCCTCACGCTGCCGCTATATAAATGTGCATATAGTGCACATTGCACCCTAGCCAGAATGTTGAGCCCTACAGTCCTACATATTGAACCTAGTCATCGACGACGGATCACGGCCAACACATTACATATGAGTCATGGTCTAAGGAGTGACCCAAGCGCCCGCTAAGTAAAGCATGCCGGCCCAATCTCCAAAATTAGTCCGCTGGAGTGCCGGTGAAATTTTGAGATTTTGAAGTCAAAGTAGAGAACTTTCACCGGGTATGACGGGGGTAGTTGTAGATGTATTTTTTCATGCCTGTTCGTACAATTCTAGTGCCGAAAGAAAGCAATCTAAGCAACTAAAGCGAAGCTACTGATTTAGCTAGACCTAATCGCGCTCTATAAAATCTTAGTGTTGCTATATCACGATGAATTATTAAACTCGTCGATATTAATGACATCAAAATTGTATTCTAGCAATTGGACCCTGGAAGTTAGGGCACAATAGCTGAATGTAAGAACTGCTGCACCCCGTGCTCGCGATATGTTGCCCCTGGCCCTGTACTGCGTATGCACATCAGCTGAGATGGCAGTTACATTGTTCCGGGACCTTTTGTTTCAACATCTCATAACGACATTGACAATTTGAAATTCAGCTCGGGCGTAAAAGGGCCATTCTGCCAGTGTCCGTGATAGCCGGAGGTTGGCGCGCTTTGAACTTTTATCACGCGTCCGGACTGCCCGGCTCCATACAACGTAGCTACCAGACTACGACCTGAGCTAGTGTTAGGTCGCGACACAAATCAATTAGACATTTTGAGGATAGGTATTAGACCGCGGGAAGTCAGGTACGCAAAGGCTATGTCTGAGAAAAAAAAATTTAAGAAAAAATTTTGTGGTCAGGACCAGGTCACTAAGAAGCCATTGTCACTTTCCCTTTTCGGGACCTCGTGGCATCCCGAGGGAGATCTTCTAGTGGCTGCTGTCATGACAATCGGATTTTTGCTTCTTCTGTAATATTCGACCAATAATACATGAAGGCAGCAGGTAGCCGAACAAGTCTTAGCACCGAGGCACCTAAAAATCCACTAAGATCACAGGAATTAGGGCTGGAGTACAGGGGGTGGACCAGCTTTCGTCAGATGTCGTTCAGGGTTTCTAGACCAGCTGACTTCTCCTTGCATGGCTGATGATATGATTGAAGTTCTTACTTGACGTTGCAAAGTGCGCCAGGTACAGCTTCTCGGCACTCATCAAATAGAAAATGCCAGTTCACGGCGCGGTGTTGCACGTACCTCAACAAGACCTCCAAGACTTCTACTTACATGCCTAGATAGTTGTCATAATTCATCAATTAATAAGGTACGACGAAGTTGAACAGCATCAGCTCCGTGAAGTAGAGGACACTTGCCTTAACCGGCGCGTCTCATCTGTTGCTCAAGTCTGGAACTATGTCCTTTCTTTAGCCTAGACAACCTGGATTACATTCCCAGTGGGTCGTCGTAAGTCGGCTCCCGTTTGACGCGGACATGATCGAGCCTCCTTCTAATTCTTTTCTCGTCTTCTCGTCTGTTCTTTTCACCGCAACGGCCAACATTCGATACGTACTACCTACATAGCTGGCAGGTAGCTCATCCGAAAATGAAGGCCCACTTCCCCTGGTCGAGGGAAAAAAAAAAGCTTTGACCTGGATCGAAATCTCTGTCTGCATCGCTAATATTCCACGCGAAAATTCTTTTAAGATTTGATGCTAACGTAGCTAACGTTTGTGGAGCCACGATAATCAAGTGGAAACTTCTAAAGTTCTACGAGTCTTCTACGACGATGTGGAGGCATTGGTCATCACGATATCTGCCGTCACTGTGGATTTGAGCCGAGGTCAAACGAGTTGTGGTATATATGTCAATGCTGTTTAGTCGAGTCTCAGATTATGTTGTATATTGTAGTGTATGGATATATTGTTCTACATAGTATGTAGGACTGACTATACAGTCAGACCGCTTAAAGGAAAAGGAAAATCAATAAACGACACGGCGTCGCCTAGAAAGAGCCATGCTACACTACACACTGGGTAAGTGGTTTGCACATTTATGATATTTATATGATATATCAAGTAAATAATGTAGATGATAATGTACAGAAAACACAGCCATCAACAATAAAAAAAACGCTCCGAAAATGAAAATACGTGTAAATAGAGTAGAGATATAAAAATAAAAACAATCATAATAATAATAAAAAATGAACAAAATATTTACCAGCCATCTCCTGGTCTGGCAATGCGCGGCCAGCTATTTCGGGTAGTGCCTAATTTCAGGTGCAATTTATCGACTATGCGCTTTTCTCAAGGGGATGCGATGTACAGTACATCTCACGAATGTCTTAACAAGGGGCTGGATGTAGCACATGCTGAATTTGACAGGGTTGCCAGGGGCTTACGCTTGTTTCATTTTCTTCCATGGGGGGATACACAGCGTGCATATCCATTACCACCTTGGTACATGATGTACATGTAGACATGTAGGCCCTCTTCATGTAATTCATGTAGTGTAATCCATAATGTTATCCACCAGGCCACACCCCCTGTCCAGTTAGGCCAAAGCCCAGGTGCCCTTCTTACATGGCTAGCAGTACGTACCTATAATATCTTTTTTCTTATTCCCTATTCCCTGTCGCCATCTTTGGGATGCGTCACTGTGGCCTAGCTAGGGTTCGGGGGGAATTATTTTTGTCACTCGTTCGTGAGGTTTGCGACACGGCCTGACATGTACTTCCATGCCTAATTTGTACGTTAATCTCGCAATAAGATTATGAATCTGTACATGACTACTCAAGTACTCACTGTACAGTCTGTACTGACGAGTGATGGTACTCACGGTTTGGCGGTGTATGTACCTATTTACCTATGTATTTACCTACTTCGTACCTTTTTGTAATGTGTTGTACTAGCGAAATAATACTACAGCCTTGGAATGGGAAGGTATCTTGCTCATCTCATGAGAAGGCCGCCATATCATACATAAGGACCTGCTCTCCCTCCTCCCCCCAGGATCTTTAAGTCGATCTCAACTTCGCCTGACAAACCAAACACCACAAGCAACTCAATCTTCATATATCAAGATTACTAAACCTCAAGCTCAGCTATCTAGCTTCTGCTTCATCAACCACAACAGCGTTTGCTACAACCAGCATACTCCAGCTATACTAGCTATCTAACAATACTACTACCGGTTCTATAAAAGTTCCACTACCAAACAACAGTCGCAATGGCCGCCATGTCCCCCGAGATCGATATGTCTTCCCAGCGCCCTTCTCAGCTCCCGCCTTGCCCCGGTCCCCCACCAAGCCGACCTCTGCCTCCTCTACCCAAGAGCGGCTAAGCTGATCCCTTCGCGAATCGCACTCGAGTCTCCCGGCTCCTACCAAGTGCTACTACCCACCAGCGAGATTGATCGATATAGGGGAACACAGCAACATGCGATGTTCTCCTAAAGCAGCATCAGTAAGGGATAGGATCAAGGCCAACCAGAATTACGGACGATCGTCGGACGATGTATAATCGGGGAGGAATTCCTAGGGTTCCGCTCTCTCTTCCATTCTGCCCTTTTACCAGCTCTCGACTTTCATCAAAAGGTGCATCTCGGGTATGCAAGTGATCGCAGGGCGCGTGTGTACGGCGTTGCATTTCCCATCATGCAAGCAGCGCCACTCACAAAAATTCCTCCTGCTTTCCCGCACCCCTGGCTATTGGCTACTCACTATATAATGGCTACACACTATAACACATACCGCATACTATACTACCTACAACAACCACGTCGTTGCGTGTTCACGAACCACACAAGAACCCTGCATCGACATTAATTTGAGCGGCAGACCGCAGAATCAGAAATACCATGCCACTATGAAGCCGCCAAACGTACCACATCATCGAAAACGCACCGCGATCATCCAATTTTTGCTCTTTCGCATGCACCATGCAATAATACTCCGCATCCCCACGCATCTCCATCTCTTCAGAGCTGGCTCAGGATCACTCCCGTTATACATTCTTTGATCATTACCCGAGGCGGTTGATCTTGTACTATTTTTTCACACATGGGATATACATTTATTTTTAATATCGGCTTGGGAGGAATTGTCTGTTTGTTTGCAGTCCGGTTTATGAGAATTAGGGGGGTCTTATAGGACCTGACCCGGTGTTATTTGGAATATTTCCTCGTCATTTTACGTCATCAACTGTACTTATAGAGATAGCATCGACGGGGCGTTCTTCACAGAACGACCTCTCGTGCGCTGGATACCCCCACGGGAAGGATGGTTGGCAGACTTCACGACACGGAAATGGGAATGGGGTTGCTTCTACGGAACAACCATGAATGATACCGGGAGATTTTGCTCTAAAGCAGTCGAGCCCATAACGGAATGAAATGAACAGAACTATTTTTACTCTTACCTGACTTTGACCTTGACCTTGATCTTGATCTTGACTTGATATTCACTCCATTGCGCAATTAGGTCTATGTGACATGTTGGGATGGTCATCATACCTACTACTAGGTACATTCATACCATGTAATCAAAAATCGACCTTTACGGCAATTGTCCTTACACGATTTCATTTGCTCAAAACGTGTATCGTGTCCCCCCATATCCCTAATTTCGGCCGGATTCGAGCATGTGCTCTCTCCAATTGTATGCAATGATTTCCTCTTTTGGGAAATTTCCCTATCAGTCAGCCCCACGTTTTCCTAACCGACTAGTACTATGCGCGCGAGTCGTAATATCTCGTCGCTCTAAGTAGTGGGACGACGGTAAAGGACGTAAGGGAATGCACAGCCGGTGAATGGGGGAACAAGTCGGTTAGGCAGTGTGGCATCAAAATGCGATGGAGTTCACAACAACCCAGAAAACGACCCAAAAGTCTGGATGAGACAACTACGGCTCGCTCGCGGCCCGCTAGGGAAGAACAAGAGGGGCTGTTACGTCCCTCGATCATCCCTTACATCACGATACCTACCAGGATACAGTCATTTGACGATAACAGAACAACGGCAAGTCACAGAAGGCCAGGCCGTTGCCTCGGGACGACGAAATCTGATACTATTGGTACTATAACTGATATACTGATACTACTGCGTGCAAAAGTCCACGTCAATCGGCTAAACTAGGTCGTTAGACCATCCAAACCCCTGACGCGGCGTGATGACCACAGAAAGAAGCGCATCGCCCAACCCAGCTTTACGACGTACAGAAAAGCTAAACAGAACCTATTTATCGGTATAATGGATCCGTATGTTACAGAGTCGTGCGTATGGATCAAAACGAAATCTATCATTGGGTGTGGCGAGTAAGCTTCACGGTTCCGTCTACCTGGGCCAGCCACCATGACTCGCGAAAGCATTCATTCCTGACGATGGCCTGGCGCATCGATTCCCGAGTCACTACCAACTCGTCGAAAAAAGCGAGGCGGGGCAATTACACGAGTCGGACATGAAGTCCCATATCATATGATTCGAATCGGCGGCGGCGCAGTTCATGGTTACGGTTAGCATGCCGACATTCCAAGAGAGCCAGCTAGCGTCGATTCACTTCTAGGCAAATCCTCACTCAGCAAACTTATGGTAATATGGATATTCCGCGCGCGGTGATGAAGCACGGAGCGGAGTGGGACGGAAATCATCGTGAGGGGGGGGGGGGGGGGGCGGGGGGCCGGGGCGGGGGGGGGGGGGGGGGGCTGGGGGGGGGCGGGGGGCGG